>CAXDIG010000100.1:0-19171 GCA_963989225.1 Dromius quadrimaculatus
AGCGGTTTCAAAGTATCGCAAATCACATGAATCTATCCAATACAACATAATACGCATGAATCCGTTTTCAAATGCACTAAAATTTTGCGTTTCCAGCGAGTTATCAGCGTTTTTTCTGAGTCTCGTTGAGAATTTTTTGATTCTGTAAATCTGCTCAGAAGCAAGATTTTGCTTGAGAAATGCGTTATATGGCAGAATCTAGCACCAAATACATCATATTTTCGTGTTTTTAGAGCGCTGTTTGCAGTTTTTACAAACTTTGCAGTAAGTCGAAATCACGCTTTTCCGCGCAGATTTTCACAATCAAAAAGTGCATATTCCTATTCAGGAACTCATAATTTTCATGAATCCATCAACAAAAACATTATATCTTGTGTTTTCAGAGCGCTATCTGCAGTTATATGAAGTTTGAAATAAGTCAAAATTACCAAATTCTCAGCGGTTTCAAAGTATCGCAAATCACATAAAATCTATCCAATACAACATAATACGCATATCTTGTGTTTTCAGAGCGCTATCTGCAGTTATATGAAGTTTGAAATAAGTCAAAAATTACCACATTCTCAGCGGGTTCCAAAGTATCGCAAATCACATAAATCTATCCAATACAACATAATACGCATGAATCTGTCCTCAAATGCACAGAATTTTGCGTTTTCCAGCGAGTTAACAGCGTTTTTTCTGAGTTTTCGTTGAGAAATTCTTGATTCTGTAAATCTGCTCAGAAGCAAGATTTTGCTTCAGAAATGCGTTATGTGGCAGAATCCAGCAACAAATACATCATATTTTGTGTTTTCAGAGCGCTGCTTTGCAGTTTTACAAACTTTGGAATAAGTCGAAATCACGCTTCTCCGCCCGCGCATATTTTCACAATCAAAAAGTGCGTATTCCTATTCAGGAACTCATAATATGTATGAATCCATCAACAAAAACATCATATCTCGTGTTTTAAGAGCGCTACCTGCAGTTATATAAGGTTTGAAATAAGTCAAAATTACCACATTCTCAGCGGTTTCAAAGTATCGCAAATAACATAAATCTATCCAATACAACATAATACGCATGAATCCGTCCTCAAATGCACAAAATTTTGCGTTTCCAGGGAGTAATCAGCGTTTTTACTGAGTTTCGTTGAGGAATTTTTAATTCTGTAAATCTGCTCAGAAGCAAGATTTTGCTTCAGAAATGCGTTAATATGGCAGAATCTAGCACCAAATACATCATATTTTGTGTTTTTTAGAGTGCTTTTCGCAGTTTTACAAACTTTGGAATAAGTCGAAATCACGCTTTTTCCGGGCAGATTTTCACAATCAAAAAGTTCCATATTCCTATTCAGGAACTCATATATAAGTATGACTTCATCAACAAAAAACATCATATCTTGTGTTTTCAGAGCGCTATCTGCAGTTATATGAAGTTTGAAATAAGTCAAAATCCACCACATTCTCAGCGGTTTCAAAGTTTCGCAAATCACATAAATCTATCCAATACAACATAATACGCATGAATTCGTCCTCAAATGCACAAAATTTCACGTTTCCAGCGAGTTATCAGCGTTTTTTCTGAGTTTCGCTGAGAAATTTTTGATCCTGTAAATCTGCTCAGAAGCAAGATTTTGATTCAGAAATGCGTTATATGGCAGAATCTAGCACCAAATAACATCATATTTCGTGTTTTTAAAGTGCTATTCGCAGTTTTACAAACTTTGGAATAAGTCGAAATCACGCTTTTCTGGGCAGATTTTCACAATCAAAAAGTGCGTATTCCTATTCAGGAACTCATAATATGTATGAATCCATCAACAAAAACATCATATCTCGTGTTTTCAGAGCGCTATCTGCAGTTATATGAAGTTTGAAATAAGTCAAAATTACCACATTCTCAGCGGTTTCAAAGTATCGCAAATCACATAAATCTATCCAATACAACATGATACGCATGAATCCCGTCCTCAAATGCACGAAATTTTGCGTTTCCAGCGAGATTATCAGCGTTTTTTCTGAGTTTCGTTGAGAAATTTCTGATTCTGTAAATCTGCTCAGAAGCAAGATTTTGCTTCAGAAATGCGTTATATGGCAGAATCTTGCTCCAAATACATCATATTTCGTGTTTTTAGAGTGCAATTCGCAGTTTTACAAACTTTGGAATAAGTCGAAATCACGCTTTTCCGGGCAGATTTTCACAATCAAAAAGTTCATATTCCTATTCAGGAACTCATAATATGTATGAATCCATCAACAAAAAACATCATATCTCGTGTTTTTAGAGCGCTATCTGCAGTTATATGAAGTTTGAAATAAGTCAAAATTACCACATTCTCAGCGGTTTCAAAGTATCGCAAATCACATAAATCTATCCAATACAACATAATACGCATGAATCCGTCCCTCAAATGCACGAAATTTTTGCGTTTAAAGCGAGTTATCAGCGTTTTTTCTGAGTCTCGTTGAGAAGTTTCTGATTCTGTAAATCTGCTCTGAAGCAGGATTTTGCTTCAGAAATGCGTTATATGGCAGATTCTAGCGCCAAATACATCATATTTCGTGTTTTAAGAGCACTATTTGCAGTTTTACAAATCACATAAATCCTTCTAATACAACATAATACGCATGAATCCGACCCTCAAATGCACAAAATTTTGCGTTTCCAGCGAGTTATCAGCGTTTTTTCTGAGTTTCGTTGAGAAATTTTAGATTCTGTGAATCTGCTCAGAAGCAAGATTTTGCTTCGGAAATGCGTTATATGGCGAAATCTAGCACCAAATACATCATATTTTGTGTTTTTAGAGTGCTATTCGCAGTTTCACAAACTTTGGAAAAAGTCGAAATCACGCTTTTCCGGGCAGATTTGCACAATCAAAGAGTTCATATTCCTATTCAGGAACTCATAATATGTATGAATTCATCAACAAAAACATCATATCTTGTGTTTTCAGGGCGCTATCTGCAGTTATATGAAGTTTGAAATAAGTCAAAATTACCACATTCTCAGCGGTTTCCAAGTGTCGCAAATCACATAAATATATCCAATACAACATAATACGCATGAATCCGTCCTGAAATGCACAAAATTATGCGTTTCCAGCGAGTTATCAGCGTTTTTTCTGAGTTTAGTTGAGACATTTTTGATTCTGTAAATCTGCTCAGAAGCAAGATTTTGCTTCAGAAATGCGTTATATGGCAGAATCTAGCACCAAATACATCATATTTCGTGTTTTTGGAGCGCTATTTGCAGTTTTACAAACTTTGGGAATAAGTCGAAATCACGCTTTTCCGCGCAGATTTAGAGAATCAAAAAGTGCATATTCCTATTCAGGAACACATAATATGTATGAATCATCAACAAAGACATCATAACTCGTGTTTTCAGAGCGCTGTCTGCAGTTATATGAAGTTTGAAATAAGTCAAAATTACCACATTCTCAGCGGTTTCAAAGTATCGCAAATCACATAAATCTATCCAGTACAACATGATACGCATGAATCCGTCCTCAAATGCACAAAAATTTTGCGTTTCCAGCGAGTTATCTGCATTTTTTCTGAGTTCGTTGAGAAATTTTTGATTCTGTAAATCTGCTCAGAAGCAAGATTTTGCTTCAGAAATGCGTTATATGCAGAATCTAGCACCAAATACATCATATTCCGTGTTTTTAGAGCGCTATTTGCAGTTTTACAAACCTTGGAATAAGTTGAAATCACGCTTTTCCATGCAGATTTTCACAATCAAAAAGTACATATTCCTATTCAGGAACACATAATATGTATGAATCCATCAACAAAAACATCATAACTCGTGTTTTCAGAGCGCTATCTGCAGTTATATGAAGTTTTGAAATAAGTCAAAATTACCACATTCTCAGCGGTTTCAAAAGTTTCGCAAATAACATAAATCTATTCAATACAACATATAATACGCATGAATCCGTCCTCAAATGCACAAAATTTTGCGTTTCCAGCGAGTTATCAGCGTTTTTTCTGAGTTTTGTTGAGAAATTCTTGATTCTGTAAATCTGCTCAGAAGCAAGATTTTGCTTCAGAAATGCGTTATATGGCAGAATCCAGCACCAAATACATCATATTTTGTGATTTCAGAGCGCTGTTTGCAGTTTTACAAACTTTGAAAATAAGTCGAAATCACGCTTTCCCGCGCAAATTTTTCACAATCAAAAAGTGCATATTTCTATTCAGGAAACACATAATATGTATGAATCCATCAACAAAAACATCATAGCTCGTGTCTTCAGAGCGCTATCTGCAGTTATATGAAGTTTGAAATAAGTCAAAATTACCACATTCTCAGCGGTTTCAAAGTTTCGCAAATTACATAAATCTATTCAATACAACATAATACGCATAAATCCGTCCCTCAAATGCACAAAATTTTGCGTTTCCAGCAAGTTATCAGCGTTTTTTCTGAGTTTCGTTGAGAAAATTCTTGATCCTGTAAAACTCTGCTCAGAAGCAAGATTTTGCTTCAGAAATGCGTTATATGGCAGAATCCAGCACCAAATACATCATATTTTGTGTTTTCAGAGCGCTGTTTGCAGTTTTACAAACTTTGGAATAGGTCAAAAATCACGCTTCTCCGCGCAGATTTTCACAATCAAAAAGTGCGTATTCCTATTTAGGAACTCATAATATGTATGAATCCATCAACAAAAACATCATATCTCGTGTTTTAAGAGCGCTACCTGCAGTTATATGAAGTTTGAAATAAGTCAAAATTAACCACATTCTCAGCGGTTTCAAAGTATCGCAAATAACATAAAATCTATCCAATACAACATAATACGCATGAATCCGTCCTCAAATGCACAAAAATTTTGCGTTTCTAGCAAGTAATCAGCGTTTTTACTGAGTTTCGTTGAGAAATTTTTGATTCTGTAAATCTGCCTCAGAAGCAAGATTTTGCTTCAGAAATGCGTTATATGGCAGAATCTAGCACCAAATACATCATATTTTGTGTTTTTTAGAGTGCTTTTCGCAGTTTTACAAAACTTTGGAATAAATCGAAATCACGCTTCTCCGGGCAGATTTTTACAATCAAAAAGTTCATATTCCTATTCAGGAACTCCATAATATGTATGAATTCATCAACCATCAACAAAAACATCATATCTTGTGTTTTTAGAGCGCTATCTGCAGTTATATGAAGTTTGAAATAAGTCAAAATCACCACATTCTCAGCGGTTTCAAAGTATCGCAAATCACATAAATCTATCCAATACAACATAATACGCATGAATCCGTCCTCAAATGCACAGAATTTTGCGTTTCCAGCGTGTTATCTGCGTTTTTACTGAGTTTCGTTGAGAAATTTTTGATTCTGTAAATCTGCTCAGAAGCAAGATTTTGCTCCAGAAATGCGTTATATGGCAGAATATAGCACCAAATACATCATATTTTGTGTTTTCAGAGCGCTATTTGCAGTTTTACAAACTTTGGAATAAGTCGAAATCACGCTTTTCCTGGCAGATTTTCACACTCAAAAAGTTCATATTCCTATTCAGGAACTCATGATATGTATGAATCCATCAACAAAAACATCATATCTCGTGTTTTGAGAGCGCTATCTGCAGTTATATGAAGTTTGAAATAAGTCAAAATTACCACATTCTCAGCGGTTTCAAAGTATCGCAAATCACATAAATCTATCCAATACAACATAATACGCATGAATCCGTCCTCAAATGCACGAAATTTTGCGTTTCCAGCGGGTTATCAGCGTTTTTTCTGAGTTTCGTTGAGAAATTTTTGATTCTGAAAATCTGCTCAGAAGCAAGATTTTGCTTCAGGAATGCGTTATATGGCAGAATCTTGCACCAAATACATCATATTTCGTGTTTTTAGAGTGCAATTCGCAGTTCTACAAACTTTGGAATAAGTCGAAATCATGCTTTTCCGGGCAGATTTCCACAATCAAAAAGTTCATATTCCTATTCAGGAACTCAAAATATGTATGAATCCATCAACAAAAACATCATATCTCGTGTTTTTAGAGCGCTATCTGCAGTTATATGAAGTTTGAAATAAGTCAAAATTACCACATTCTCAGCGGTTTCAAAGTATCGCAAATCACATAAATCTATCCAATGCAACATAATACGCATGAATCCGTCCTCAAATGCACGAAATTTTGCGTTTCCAGCGAGTTATCAGCGTTTTTTCTGAGTCTCGTTGAGAAATTTTTGATTCTGTAAATCTGCTCAGAAGCAAGGTTTTGCTCCAGAAATGCGTTATATGGCGAAATCTAGCACAAAATACATCATATTTTGTGTTTTTAGAGTGCTATTCGCAGTTTTACAACTTTGGAAAAAGTCGAAATCACGCTTTTCCGGGCGGATTTGCACAATCAGAGAGTTCATATTCCTATTCAAAAACTCATAATATGTATGAATTCATCAACAAAAACATCATATCTTGTGTTTTCAGAGCGCTATCTGCAGTTATATGAAGTTTGAAATAAGTCAAAATTACCACATTCTCAGCGGTTTCCAAGTATCGCAAATTACATAAATATATCCAATACAACATAATACGCATGAATCCGTCCTGAAATGCACAAAATTTTGCGTTTCCAGCGAGTTATCAGCGTTTTTTCTGAGTTTCGTTGAGAAATTTTTGATTCTGTAAATCTGCTCAGAAGCAAGATTCTGCTTCAGAAATGCGTTATATGGCAGAATCTAGCACCAAATACATCATATTTCGTGTTTTCAGAACGCTATTTGCAGTTTTACAAACTTTGGAATAAGTCGAAATCACGCTTTCCCGCGCAAATTTTCACAATCAAAAAGTGCATATTTTAATTCAGGAACACATAATATGTATGAATCCATCAACAAAAAACATCATAACTTGTGTTTTCAGAGCGCTATCTGCAGTTATATGAAGTTTGAAATAAGTCAAAATTACCACATTCTCAGCGGTTTCAAAGTCTCGCAAATCACATAAATCTATCCAATACAACATAATACGCATGAATTCGTCCTCAAATGCACAAAATTTTGCGTTCCCAGCGAGGTATCAGCGTTCTTGCTGAGTTTCGTTGAGAAATTTTTGATTCTGTAAATCTGCTCAGAAGCAAGATTTTGCTTCAGAAATGCGTTATATGTCAGAATCTTGCACCAAATACATCATGTTTCGTGTTTTTAGAGTGCTATTCGCAGTTTTACAAACTTTGGAATAAGTCGAAATCACGCTTTTCCGGGCAGATTTCCACAATCAAAAAGTTCATATTCCTATTCAAGAACACATAATATGTATGAATCCATCAACAAAAACATCATATCTCGTGTTTTCAGAGCGCTATCTGCAGTTAAATGAAGTTTGAAATAAGTCAAAATTACCACATTCTCAGCGGTTTCAAAGTATCGCAAATCACATAAATCTATCCAATACAACATAGTACGCATGAATCCGTCCTCAAATGCACAAAATTTTGCGTTTCCAGCGAGTTATCAGCGTTTTTTCTGAGTTTCGTTGATGAATTTTTGATTCTGTAAATCTGCTCAGAAGCAAGATTTTGCTTCAGAAATGCGTTATATGGCAGTATCTTGCACCAAATACATCATATTTCGTGTTTTTAGAGTGCTTTTCGCAGTTTTACAAACTTTGGAATAAGTCGAAATCACGCTTTTCCGGGCAGATTTTCACAATCAAAAAGTTCATATTCCTATTCAGGAACTCATAATATGTATGAATCCATCAACAAAAACATCATATCTCGTGTTTTTAGAGCGCTATCTGCAGTTATATGAAGTTTGAAATAAGTCAAAATTACCACATTCTCAGCGGTTTCAAAGTATCGCAAATCACATAAATCTATCCAATACAACATAATACGCATGAATCCGTCCTCAAATGCACGAAATTTTTGCGTTTAAAGCGAGTTATCAGCGTTTTTTCTGGAGTTTCGTTGAGAAATTTTTGATTCTGTAAATCTGCTCAGAAGCAAGATTTTGCTTCAGAAATGCGTTATATGGCAGAATCTTGCACCAAATACATCATATTTCGTGTTTTTAGAGTGCAATTCGCAGTTCTACAAACTTTGGAATAAGTCGAAATCATGCTTTTCCGGGCAGATTTTCACAATCAAAAAGTTCATATTCCTATTCAGGAACTCATAATATGTATGAATCCATCAACAAAAACATCATATCTCGTGTTTTTAGAGCGCTATCTGCAGTTATATGAAGTTTGAAATAAGTCAAAATTACCACATTCTCAGCGGTTTCAAAGTATCGCAAATCACATAAATCTATCCAATACAACATAATACGCATGAATCCGTCCTCAAATGCACGAAATTTTGCGTTTCCAGCGAGTTATCAGCGTTTTTTCTGAGTCTCGTTGAGAAATTTCTGATTCTGTAAATCTGCTCAGAAGCAAGATTTTGCTTCAGAAATGCGTTATATGGCAGAATCTTGCACCAAATACATCATATTTCGTGTTTTTTAGAGTGCTTTTCGCAGTTTTACAAACTTTGGAATAAGTCGAAATCACGCTTTTCCGGGCAGATTTTCACAATCAAAAAGTTCATATTCCTATTCAGGAACTCATAATATGTATGAATCCATCAACAAAAACATCATATCTCGTGTTTTTAGAGCGCTATCTGCAGTTATATGAAGTTTGAAATAAGTCAAAATTACCACATTCTCAGCGGTTTCAAAGTATCGCAAATCACATAAATCTATCCAATACAACATAATACGCATGAATCCGTCCTCAAATGCACGAAATTTTTGCGTTTAAAGCGAGTTATCAGCGTTTTTTCTGAGTTTCGTTGAGAAATTTTTGATTCTGTAAATCTGCTCAGAAGCAAGATTTTTGCTTCAGAAATGCGTTATATGGCAGAATCTTGCACCAAATACATCATATTTTCGTGTTTTTAGAGTGCAATTCGCAGTTCTACAAACTTTGGAATAAGTCGAAATCATGCTTTTCCGGGCAGATTTTCACAATCAAAAAGTTCATATTCCTATTCAGGAACTCATAATATGTATGAATCCATCAACAAAAACATCATATCTCGTGTTTTTAGAGCGCTATCTGCAGTTATATGAAGTTTGAAATAAGTCAAAATTACCACATTCTCAGCGGATTCAAAGTATCGCAAATCACATAAATCTATCCAATACAACATAATACGCATGAATCCGTCCTCAAATGCACGAAATTTTGCGTTTCCAGCGAGTTATCAGCGTTTTTTCTGAGTCTCGTTGAGAAATTTCTGATTCTGTAAATCTGCTCTGAAGCAAGATTTTGCTTCAGAAATGCGTTATATGGCAGATTCTAGCGCCAAATACATCATATTTCGTGTTTTTAGAGCACTATTTGCAGTTTTACAAATCACATAAATCTATCTAATACAACATAATACGCATGAATCCGTCCTCAAATGCACAAAATTTTGCGTTTCCAGCGAGTTATCAGCGTTTTTTCTGAGTTTCGTTGAGAAATTTTTGATTCTGTGAATCTGCTCAGAAGCAAGATTTTGCTTCAGAAATGCGTTATATGGCGAAATCAAGCACAAAATACATCATATTTTGTGTTTTTAGAGTGCTATTCGCAGTTTTACAAACTTTGGAAAAAGTCGAAATCACGCTTTTCCGGGCAGATTTGCACAATAAAAGATTTCATATTCCTATTCAGGAACTCATAATATGTATGAATTCATCAACAAAAACATCATATCTTGTGTTTTCAGAGCGCTATCTGCAGTTATATGAAGTTGGAAATAAGTCAAAATTACCACATTCTCAGCGGTTTCCAAGTGTCGCAAATCACATAAATATATCCAATACAACATAATACGCATGAATCCGTCCTAAAATGCACAAAATTTTTGCGTTTCCAGCGAGTTATCAGCGTTTTTTCTGAGTTTCGTTGAGAAATTTTTGATTCTGTAAATCTGCTCAGAAGCAAGATTCTGCTTCAGAAATGCGTTATATGGCAGAATCTGGCACCAAATACATCATATTTCGTGTTTTCAGAACGCTATTTGCAGTTTTACAAACTTTGGAATAAGTCGAAATCACGCTTTCCCGCGCAAATTTTCACAATCAAAAAGTGCATATTTCTATTCAGGAACACATAATATATATGAATCCATCAACAAAAACATCATAGCTCGTGTCTTCAGAGCGCTATCTGCAGTTATATGAAGTTTGAAATAAGTCAAAATTACCACATTCTCAGCGGTTTCAAAGTTTCGCAAATTACATAAATCTATTCAATACAACATAATACGCATGAATCCGTCCTCAAATGCACAAAATTTTGCGTTTCCAGCGAGTTATCAGCGTTTTTTCTGAGTTTCGTTGAGAAATTCTTGATTCTGTAAATCTGCTCAGAAGCAAGATTTTGCTTCAGAAATGCGTTATATGGCAGAATCCAGCACCAAATACATCATATTTTGTGTTTTCAGAGCGCTGTTTGCAGTTTTACAAACTTTGGAATAGGTCGAAATCACGCTTCTCCGCGCAGATTTTTCACAATCAAAAAGTGCGTATTCCTATTCAGGAACTCATAGTATGTATGAATCCATCAACAAAAACATCATATCTCGTGTTTTAAGAGCGCTACCTGCAGTTATATGAAGTTTGAAATAAGTCAAAATTACCACATTCTCAGCGGTTTCAAAGTATCGCAAATAACATAAATCTATCCAATACAACATAATACGCATGAATCCGTCCTCAAATGCACAAAATTTTGCGTTTCCAGCGAGTAATCAGCGTTTTTACTGAGTTTCGTTGAGAAATTTTTGATTCTGTAAATCTGCTCAGAGGCAAGATTTTGCTTCAGAAATGCGTTATATGGCAGAATCTAGCACCAAATACATCATATCTTGTGTTTTTAGAGTGCTTTTCGCAGTTTTACAAACTTTGGAATAAGTCGAAATCACGCTTCTCCGGGCAGATTTTTACAATCAAAAAGTTCATATTCCTATTCAGGAACTCATAATATGTATGAATTCATCAACAAAAACATCATATCTTGTGTTTTCAGAGCGCTATCTGCAGTTATATGGAGTTTGAGATAAGTCAAAATCACCACATTCTCAGCGGTTTCAAAGTTTCGCAAATCACATAAATCTATCCAATACAACATAATACGCATGAATCCGTCCTCAAATGCACAAAATTTTGCGTTTCCAGCAAGTTATCTGCGTTTTTACTGAGTTTCGTTGAGAAATTCTTGATTCTGTAAATCTGCTCAGAAGCAAGATTTTGCTCCAGAAATGCGTTATATGGCAGAATCCAGCACCAAATACATCATATTTTGTGTTTTCAGAGCGCTATTTGCAGTTTTACAAACTTTGGAATAAGTCGAAATCACGCTTTACCGGGCAGATTTTCACAATCAAAAAGTTCATATTCCTATTCAGGAACTCATAATATGTATGAATCCATCAACAAAAAACATCATATCTCGTGTTTTTTAGAGCGCTATCTGCAGTTATATGAAGTTTGAAATAAGTCAAAATTACCACATTCTCAGCGGTTTCAAAGTATCGCAAATCACGTAAATCTATCCAATACAACATAATACGCATGAATCCGTCCTCAAATGCACAAAATTTTGCGTTTGTAGCGAGTTATCAGCGTATTTTCTGAGTTTCGTTGAGGGATTTTTGATTCTGGTAAATCTGCTCAGAAGCAAGATCTTGCTTCAGAAATGCGTTATATGGCAGAATCTAGCACCAAAAACATCATATTTTGTGTTTTTTGGTGAGTGCTATTCGCAGTTTTACAAACTTTGGAATAGGTCGAAATCACGCTTTCCCGGGCAGATTTTTACAATCAAAAAGTTCATATTCCTATTAAGGAACTCATAATATGTATGAATCCATCAACAGAAACATCATATCTCGTATTTTCAGAGCGCTATCTGCAGTTATATGAAGTTTAAAATAAGTCAAAAATTACCACATTCTCAGCGGTTTCAAAGTATCGCAAATCACATAAATCTATCCAATACAACATAATACGCATGATTTCGTCCTCAAATGCACAAAATTTTGCGTTTCCAGCGAGTTATCAGCGTTTTTTCTGAGTCTCTTTGAGAAATTTTTGATTCTGTAAATCTGCTCAGAAGCAAGATTTTGCTTCAGAAACGCGTTATATGGCAGAATTTAGCACCAAATACATCATATTTTGTGTTTTTAGAGTGCTATTCGCAGTTTTACAAACATTGGAATAAGTCGAAATCACGCTTTTCCGGGCAGATATTCACAATCAAAAAGTTCATATCACTATTCAGGAACTCATAATATGTATGAATCCATCAACAAAAACATCATATCTCGTGTTTTCAGAGCGCTATCTGCAGTTATATGAAGTTTGAAATAAGTCAAAATTACCACATTCTCAGCGGTTTCAAAGTATCGCAAATCACATAAATCTATCCAATACAACATAATACGCATGAATCTGTCCCCAGATGCACAAAATTTTGCGTTTCCAGCGAGTTATCAGCGTATTTTCTGAGTTTCGTTGAGAAATTTTTGATTCTGTAAATCTGCTCAGAAGTAAGATTCTGCTCTAGAAATGCGTTATATGGCAGAGTCTAGCACAAAAAACATCATATTTCGTGTTTTTAGAGTGCTATTCGCAGTTTTACAAACTTTGAATTAAGTCGGAATCACGCTTTTTCCGGGCAGATTTTTACAATCAAAAAGTTCATATTCCTATTAAGGAACTCATAATATGTATGAATCCATCAACAGAAACATCATATCTCGTGTTTTTGAAGCGCTATCTGCAGTTATATGAAGTTTGAAATAAGTCAAAATTACCACATTCTCAGCGGTTTCAAAGTATCGCAAATCACATAAATATATCCAATACAACATAATACGCATGAATCTGTCCCCAAATGCACAAAATCTTGCGTTTCCAGCGAGTGATCAGCGTATTTTCTGAGTTTCGTTGAGAAATTTTCGATTCTGTAAATCTGCTCAGAAGCAAGATTTTGCTTCAGAAATGCGTTATATGGCAGAATCTAGCACCAAATACATCATATTTCGTGTTTTTGGAGTGCTATTCGCATTTTTACAAACTTTGGAATAAGTCGAAATCACGCTTTTCCGGGCGATTTTCACAATCAAAAAGTTCATATTCCTATTCAGGAACTCATAATATGTATGAATCCATCAACAAAAACATCATATCTTGTGTTTTCAGAGCGCTATCTGCAGTTATATGAAGTTTGAAATAAGTCAAAATTACCACATTCTCAGCGGTTTCAAAGTATCGCAAATCACATAAATCTATCTAATACAACATAATACGCATGAATCCGTCCTCAAATGCACAAAATTTTGCGTTTCCAGCGAGTTATCAGCGTATTTTCTGAGTTTCGTTGAGAAATTTTTGATTCTGTTGATCTGCTCAGAAGCGAAATTTTGCTTTAGAAATGCGTTATATGGCAGAATCTAGCACCAAATACATCATATCTCGTGTTTTTAGAGTGCTATTCGCAGTTTTACAAACTTTGGAATAAGTCGAAATCCCGCTTTTCCGGGCAGATTTTCACAATCAAAAAGTTCATATTCCTATTCAGGAACTCATAATATGTATGAATTCATCAACAAAAAACATCATATCTAGTGTTTTCAGGGCGCTATCTGCAGTTATATGGAGTTTGAAATAAGTCAAAATTACCACATTCTCAGCAGTTTCAAAGTATCGCAAATCACATAAATCTATCCAATACAACATAATACGCATGAATCCGTCCTCGAATGCACAAAATTTTGCGTTTCCAGCGAGTTATCAGCGTTTTTTCTGAGTTTCGTTGAGAAATTTTTGATACTGTAAATCTGCTCAGAAGCAAGATTTTGCTTCAGAAATGCGTTATATGGCAGAATCTAGCACCAAATACATCATATTTCGTGTTTTTAGAGTGCTATGCGCAGTTTTACAAACTTTGGGATAAGTCGAAATCACGCTTTTCCGGGCAGATTTTCACAATCAAAAAGTTCATATTCCTATTCAGGAACTCATAATATGTATGAATCCATCAACAAAAACATCATATCTTGTGTTTTCAGAGCGCTATCTGCAGTTATATGAAGTTTGAAATAAGTCAAAATTACCACATTCTCAGCGGTTTCAAAGTATCGCAAATCACATAATCTATCCAATACAACATAATACGCATGAATCTGTCCCCAAATGCACAAAATTTTGCGTTTCCAGCGAGTGATCAGCGTATTTTCTGAGTTTCGTTGAGAAATTTTTGATTCTGTAAATCTGCTCAGAAGCAAGATTTTGCTTCAGAAATGCGTTATATGGCAGAATCTAGCACCAAATACATCATATTTCGTGTTTTTTAGAGTGCGTTTAGCAGTTTTACACACTTTGGAATAAGTCGAAATCACGCTTTTCCGGGCAGATTTTCACAATCAAAAAGTTCATATTCCTATTAAGGAACTTATAATATGTATGAATCCATCAACAAAAACATCATATCTTGTGTTTTCAGAGCGCTATCTGCAGTTATATGAAGTTTGAAATAAGTCAAAATTACCACATTCTCAGCGGTTCCAAAGTATCGCAAATCACATAAATCTATCCAATACAACATAATACGCATGAGTCTGTCCCCAAATGCACAAAATTTTGCGTTTCCAGCGAGTTATCAGCGTATTCTCTGAGTTTCGTTAAGAGATTTTTGATTCTGTAAATCTGCTCGGAAGCAAGATTTTGCTTCAGAAATGCGTTATATGGCAGAATCTAGCACCAAAAACATCATATTTCGTGTTTTTAGAGTGCTATTCGCAGTTTTACAAACTTTGGAATAAGTCGAAATCACGGTTTTCCGGGCAGATTTTTACAATCAGCAAGTTCATATCCCTATTAAGGAACTCATAATATGTATATATCCATCAACAGAAACATCATATCTTGTGTTTTCAGAGCGCTATCTGTAGTTATATGAAGTTTGAAATAAGTCAAAATTACCACATTCTCAGCGGTTTCAAAGTATCGCAAATCACATAAATCTATCCAATTACAACATAATACGCATGAAATTGTCCTCAAATGCACAAAATTTTGCGTTTCCAGCAAGTTATCAGCGTTTTTTCTGAGTCTCGTTGAGAAATTTTTGATTCTGTAAATCTGCTCAGAAGCAAGATTTTGCTTCAGAAATGCGTTATATGGCAGAATCTAGCACCAAATACATCATATTTCGTGTTTTTAGAGCGCTATTTGCAGTTTTACAAACTTTGGAATAAGTCAAAATCACGCTTTTCCGGGTAGATATTCACAATCAAAAAGTTCATAGTCCTATTCAGGAACTCATATTATGTATGAATTCATCAACAAAAAACATCATATCTCGTGTTTTCAGAGCGCTATCTGCAGTTATATGAAGTTTGAAATAAGTCAAAATTACCACATTCTCAGCGGTTTCAAAGTATCGCAAATCACATAAATATATCCAATACAACATAATACGCATGAATCCGTCCTCAAATGCACAACATTTTGTGTTTCCAGCGAGTTATCAGCGTTTTTTCTGAGTTACGTTGAGAAATTTTTGATTCTGTAAATCTGCTCGGAAGCAAGATTTTGCTTCAAAAAAGCGTTATATGGCAGAATCTAGCACCAAATACATCATATTCCATGTTTTTAGAGTGCTATTTGCAGTTTTTACAAACTTTGGAATAAGTCAAAATCACGCTTCTCCGCGCAGATTTTCACAATCTGAAAGTTCATATTCCTATTCAGGATCTGATGATATGAATCTATCGACAAAAACAACATACTCCGTGTTTTCAGAGCGCTATCTGCAGTTAGATGAAGTTTGAAATACAATCAAAAAAGTTCATATTCCTATTCAGGACCTCATAATATGTGTGAATCTATCGACAAAAACATCATATCTCGTGTTTTCAGAGCGCTATCTGCAGTTATATGAAGTTTGAAATGAGTCAAAATCACCACATTCTGAGCAGTTTCAAAGTATCGCAAATCACATGAATCTATCCAATACCACATAAAACGCATGAATCCGTCCTCAAATGCACAAAATTATGCGTTTCCAGTGAGTTATCAGCGTTTTTTCTGAGACTCGTTGAGAAATTTTTGACTCTTTAAATCTGCTCAGAAGCAAGATTTTGCTTCAAAAGTGCGACATATGGCAGAATCTAGCACCAAATACATCATATTTCGTGTTTCTAGAGTGCTATTTGCAGTTTTACAAACTTTGGAATAATCCGAAATCACGCTTTTCCGCGAAGATTTTCACAATCAAAAAGTTCATATTCCTATTCAGGATCTTATAATTTGTATGTATCCATCGAGAAAAACATCATATTTCGTGTTTTCAGAACGCTATCTGCAGTTATATGAAGTTTGAAATGAGTCAAAATTACCACATTCTGAGCAGTTTTCAAAGTATCTCAAATCACATGAATCTATCCAATACAACATAATACGCATGAATTTGTCCTCAAATGCACAGAATTATGCGTTTCCAGCGAGTTATCATCGTTTTTTCTGAGTCTTGTTGAGAGATTTTTGACTCTGTAAATCTGCTCAGGAGCAAGATTTTGCCCCAAAAGTGCGCTATATGGCAGAATCTAGCATCAAATACATCATATTTCGTGTTTTTAGAGAGCTATTTCCAGTTTTACAAACTTTGGAATAAGTCGAAATCACGCTTTTCCTCGCTGGAATTTCACAATCAAAAAGTTCATATTTCCATTCAAGACCTCATAATATGTATGAATCTATCGACATAAACCTCAAATTTCGTGTTTTCAGAGCGCTATCTGCTGTTATATGAAGTTTGAGATAAGTCAAAATTACCACATTCTGAGCAGTTTCAAAGTATCGCAAATCACATAAATCTATCCAATACAACATAATACGCATGAATTCGTCCTCAAATACACAGACATATACGTTTCCAGCGAATTATCAGCGTTTTTTCTGAGTTTCGTTGAGAAATTTTTGACTCTGTAAATCTGCTCAGAAGCAAGATTTTGCTTCAAAAGTGCGTTATATGGCAGAATCTAGCACTAAATACATCATAATTCTTGTTTTTAGAGTGCTATTTGCAGTTTTACAAACTTTGGAATAAGTAGAAATCACGCTTCTCCGCGCAGATTTTCACAATCAAAAAGTTCATATTCCTATTCAGGATCTCATGATATGTATTAATCTATCGACAAAAACATCATATTTTGTGTTTACAGAGCGCTATCTGCAAGTTAGATGAAGTTTGAAATAAGTCAAAATTACCACATCCCGAACAGCTTCAAAGTATCGCAAATCACATAAATCTATCCAATACAACATAATACGCATGAATCGGTCCCCAAATGCACAAAATTTTGCGTTTCCAGCGAGTTATCACCGTTATTTCTAAGTCTCATTGAGAAATTTTTGAATCTGTAAATCTGCTCAAAAGCCAGATTTTGCTCTAAAAGTGCGTTATATAGCAGAATCTAGCACCAAATACATCATATTTCGTGATTTTAGAGTGCTATTTGCAGTTTTACAAACTTTGGAATAAGTCGGAATCACGCTTTCCCGCGCAGATTTTCACAATCAAAAAGTTCATATATCTATTCAGGACCTCATAATATATATGAATCTATCGACAAAAACATCATATATCGTGTTTTCAGAGAGCTATCTGCAGTTAGGTGAAGTTTGAAATAAGTCGAAATTACAACATTTCGAGCAGTTTCGAAGTATCGCAAATCACATAAATCTATCCAATACAACATAATACGCATGAATCCGTCCTCAAATGCACAAAATTTTGCGTTCCCAGCGAGTTATCAGCGTTCTTTCTGAGTCTCGTTGAGAGATTTTTGACTCTATAATTCTGCTCAGAAGCAAGATTTTGCTCCAAAAGTGCGTCATATGGCAGAATCTAGCACCAAATACATCATATAACGTGTTTTTAGAGTGCTATTTGCAGTTTTACAAGCTTTGGAATAAGTCGAAATCACGCTTTCCCGCGCAGATTTTCACAATCAAAAAGTTCATATTCCTATTCAGGACCTCATAATATGTATGAATCTATCGACAAAAACATTATATCTCGTGTTTTAAGAGCGCTATCTGCAGTTATATGAAGTTTGAAATAAGTCAAAATTACCACATTCTGAGCAGTTTCAAAGTATCGCAAATCACATGAATCTATCCAATAAAATAATACGCATGAATTCTTCCTCGAATGCACATAATTTTGCGTTTCCAGCGAGTTGTCAGCGAGTTGTCAGCTATTTTTCTGAGTCTTGTTGAGAAATTTTTGACTCTGTAAATCTGCTCAGAAGCAAGATCTTGCTTCAAAAGTGCGTTATATGGCAGAATCTAGCACCAAATACATCATATTTCGTGTTTTGAGAGTGCTACTTGCAGTTTTACAAACTTTGGAATAAGTCGGAATCACGCTTTTCTGAGCAGATTTTCACAATCAAAAAGTCCATATTCCTATTTAGGACCTCATAATATGTATGAATCTATCGACAAAAACATCATATCTCGTGTTTTCAGAGCGCTATCTGCAGTTATATGAAGTTTGAAATAAGTCAAAATTACCACATTCTGAACAGTTTCAAAGTATCGCAAAACACATAAATCTATCCAATACAACATAATACGAATGAATCCGTCCTCAAATGCACAAAATTTTGCGTTTCCAGCGAGTTATAAGCGTTTTTTCTGAGTGTTGTTCAGAAATTTTTGACTCTGTAAATCTGCTCAGAAGCAAGATTTTGCTTTAAAAGTGCGTTATATGGCAGAATCTAGCACCAAATACATCATATTTCGTGTTTTTAGAGTGCTATTTGCAGTTTTACAAACTTTGGGATAAGTCGAAATCACGCTTTTCCGCGCAGATTTTTACTATCAAAAAGTTCATATTCCTAGTCAGGACCTCATAATATGTATAAATCTATCGACAAAAACATTATATTCCGTGTTTTATGAGCGCTAACTGAAGTTATATGAAGTTTGAAATAAGTCAAAATTACCTCATTCTAAGCAGTTTCAAAGTATCGCAAATCACATAAATCTATCCAATACAACATAATACGCATGAATCCGTCCTCAAATGCACAAAATTCTGCGTTTCCAGCGAGTTATCAGCGTCTTTTCTGAGTCTCATTGAGGAATTTTTTAACCCTGTGAAAGTAGTAG
>CAXDIG010000101.1:0-61472 GCA_963989225.1 Dromius quadrimaculatus
GTTTAATCGCGTCGTCAGTAGTGCGTGACGACTTTATCTTAATTTGCGCGCTCTGAATGTTTCTCATGACCGCAGTCCATGAGGTAATATTTTTGATAAAAATAGGTGGTGGAGCTCTCGACTTCACAGCTTCAGCTCTTATTTCATCATGTTCACTCGCTAAAGGAGTGAACCGATTGCCAGTAGGAACAAGTGGTACTGGCTCAGTTAGCACTTTTGGTTTTTTACTGCTGTGTTGAACAACAGTAAAGCCTTCAGTTGAAGAGCTAGAGCTAGAGCTGCTCGCAACTTGCGAGTCGGTCTCCATCAAGTCTTCACTGCCTACTCGATCCAGCAGATCCGACTTGTCTGGTGACTCAGATACTTTGAGTTTCTTGTCCTTGTGACTCTCTGAACCATCAGAAGAGTCACGTGGCTTTTTGGTAGTTGTCACCGCCGACTTAGCCTTACCGGCTGGGCTTTTCCTTGCGGAAACAGGTGATTTAGCCTTGGCTGTACCAGCTTCGGAAGCCGAAGGATTGATACTTTCCTTACGGCTGAGCTCAGCTTCAAGAAGCTTGATTTTTTGAGCTTGCAGATCGCGCAACGTAAGACCACTACTCTCAGTCAGGCATGGCCTTTGGTCATACGATGCGATTCTGCGCGTCAGCTCTTCCAGCTTGAAAACTGCTGGATTCATGACTCGTCAGATAGTTCGAGCGTTTATTCAATATCTAAGTTCAAGCAAACGTTGTACCCCTGTGTAGAGGGCCCGATAATGACTCCCGGAGGTTGCACTATCCCTGAGACCAACGTTTGCAAAAACTAGGATGTTGTTATGTGATGTATATATGCAGAGGCACTGGGCTTGCAAGTCGAAATAATTCACAAAAAGAGCAGAATAAGTACTGTTGTACGTAACAGAACTTAGTGCTTTGTCAAGTCTTGATTCAATATCAAAGTTCAAGCAATCGTTGTACCCCTGTGCAGAGGGCCCGATAATGACTCCCGGAGGTTGCACTATCCCTGAGACCAACGATTACAGAAACCAAGATGTTGTTAAATGATATATGCAGAGGCACTAGGCTTACAAGTCAGTGTGATTCACAAAAAGAGCAGAGCAAGTACTGTTACAGTAACAGCACTTGATGCAGTCAGAGCGCAGCGAAAGCTTTGCCAGGTAGAGCGCAGCGGGGTTCTTGCCTCGATGAGAGCAGAGAACAGACTCGAGTTTTAATAAAATTTTCTAAGGAGGTATTTATAATAAGGATTACCGTTAACCATAAACCAATAGCACCCATTGGTATAATGGTTTCCCCTTCTCTTTTAGCTTATAAGCTTCTTATAAATAAGGTCTGAGAAATGTGAAATACTGTCAATAATCCTGATTAAGACTATTGTATACTTTAATTTGTAATAATGACTGGACGTGGTAAAGGCGGTAAAGGTTTAGGAAAAGGTGGTGCAAAACGTCATCGTAAGGTATTACGTGATAACATCCAAGGTATTACCAAGCCTGCAATTAGACGTTTAGCACGTCGTGGTGGTGTAAAACGTATATCCGGATTAATCTATGAAGAAACACGCGGTGTATTGAAAGTATTTCTAGAAAATGTTATTAGAGATGCTGTAACATATACTGAACATGCTAAAAGAAAAACTGTAACCGCTATGGATGTTGTTTATGCTTTAAAACGTCAAGGTCGTACTTTATACGGTTTTGGTGGTTAAATACATATTTATATGTGTTTAATATAATAAAAAAAGGCCCTTTTAAGGGCCACAAAATAAATTAAAAAAAAAAAAAAAAAAAAAAAAAAAAAAAAAAAAAAAAAAAGAATTATTATTAATATACATATAGTTTTTATTATTAGATATTATAATTTATTAAAATATCAATACAATATTAGTTGATAAACAATATAAAATCTATTATTTCATCAAATTCTAAATTAGAATATTAATTATTATAAAACATTAAACATTATTCAGGTTAACCATTCAAAAAAGTAAAAATATAAACTATTTCAGTGCCCATGCCTAGTACAATTTTTACCTAGCTAGATTATTAAGCCAAGCTTAGGATATACCAATAACGGACCATAAGTGAATATATTATTATAATAGGATTAATTTAAGAAAAATCCAAGAATTAGATAAATATTATTGAATTTCATATATATTTAGATTAATTAAATTCAACTTAATAAAGTTTTTTTTATTTATTATTATTTTACCTGATTATGATGAAATTAAATTGAACAATTATATAATAAATATAATATTCTTATTTTTCAATAATAATTTGTGGCTCTGAAAAGAGCCGATTTTTTTATAGAATGTAAATAACATGATAATTTATTTACTTTGAGCTTGTATATTTAGTTACAGCTTTTGTACCTTCACTTACAGCATGTTTTGCAAGTTCACCAGGCAATAAAAGACGAACAGCTGTTTGTATTTCACGACTAGTAATTGTTGAACGTTTATTATAATGTGCTAAGCGAGAAGCTTCAGCAGCAATACGTTCAAATATATCATTAACAAAACTGTTCATGATACTCATTGCCTTACTAGAAATACCAGTATCAGGATGTACTTGTTTTAACACTTTGTAAATGTACATTGCGTAACTTTCTTTCCTACGGCGTTTCTTCTTTTTATCATCCTTTGATATATTCTTTTGAGCCTTTCCAGCTTTTTTAGCTGCTTTACCACTTGCTTTTGGCGGCATAATGTCTAATCAATTAATATTAATATACTTGAATATACAATACACAAGTTAATATTAAAAAACGTATATATTTTAATCTCTTTATATACTTTATGATAGTTACATAAACTCCTCCTTACGGTAACTGTATAGAGTATGGTTTGTATGTGTAACACTCATGCAACACGTTACGCTATTCGCTCAAACGTTGATCTACAATGGAGAACGGTCATATCTCTTACTGGCTTTAGCTATAAAAACAGTAAAATTTGTGAAATTTTTAAAATAATATAATATTATTACTTACTTAATTTTATTAAGTGGATTATTAAATAATATTAAAGATGTCTGGTCGTGGTAAAGGTGGCAAAGTTAAAGGAAAGGCAAAGAGTCGTTCTAATCGTGCTGGATTACAATTTCCAGTTGGTCGTATACATAGATTATTGCGTAAAGGTAATTATGCAGAACGTGTTGGTGCTGGTGCTCCTGTATATTTAGCTGCTGTTATGGAATATTTGGCTGCTGAAGTACTTGAACTTGCCGGTAATGCTGCACGTGACAATAAAAAAACTAGAATTATTCCACGTCATCTACAATTAGCTATTCGTAATGACGAAGAATTAAATAAGCTATTATCAGGTGTTACAATAGCACAAGGTGGTGTACTGCCAAACATTCAGGCTGTATTATTGCCTAAGAAGACAGAAAAATCAACATAAATTATTGTTATACATAACAATAAACAAAACGGTCCTTTTAAGGACCACAAATCATGTTTTATAAATAAAGAATTAATAATATTTATATTATATAATGATTACATTTTCTTTAGGTGATTATAAAAACTCTTGCTACTCTTGTGGCCATAAAATATGACTTTTCTTATTTTCCTTGTACCTACACAACTGTCAAATGTAATTTTTTCTAAATACATCTGTCATATTTTATTATTATGGTACATACCTTTCTAATATAATTTATATGGACAGTTTGATGATTTTTACAATGATTGCAATTATTGTCGAAAAGCATATTATAATTTTCATTCATTAATATCGCTCTCGCTCTTGCTATTTCTTGCATATCTAAAAAATTAAAAACACATTCTATTTAAATGATTGTTAAATTAATAGACGTGATAGTAAAATATAATTATTTCAATTGCTTTTAATTAACAAATATATGAATTATAAACACTTACATGTTATAATAATCCCAAATGAATATTATATAATTATAAATTATATTTATAACGTTAGTTTAAATATGCACTTTTGACAGATGATAAGGTTACATTCACAAAAAATTAACTTGTTCTGATGACACATAAATATATTATCCCCTAAGAACGTTATTAAAAGTCCCTAAAAATAAAAACTAAACTTCCTAATTTGACTTTATTAAAAAAATATATATTATAAGGTATTTTAATAATGTAATATCATATTTTATATTTAAGTATATATTCATTGAACTTAAATAAATTAATATAACCAAAATAAAGTACTGATAGATATTAAATATTTATAAATTGATCAGCTGTCAGTTGCTTATTTAGAAAACTCACCAATAGATGTCATAAATGGTATCAAATTAAAATGACTTATAAAATATTAATGTATATAAATACTTCAAATTCCGATAAATTATTGTAATTTAAATAAAACACTGATAGATATTAAATATTTATAAATTGATCAGCTGTCAGTTCCTTGGTTGGGAAACACACCAATAGATGGCATAAATGACATCAAATTAGAATGACAAGTAAAAAGTAATTTTAAAATTTTATTTTATTTATTAAATTTAAAGAAAGTAGCCCCTTAATAGTTAATTATGCATAATGATTGTGAAATTAATGATCGAATCACAAAATACTTGTTTACACTAGTATTGCATATAAAAATATTTTCCTATAGTCATTAATTACCATTGATGCTACAAACATGAATTCACAATTTAAATTGTTAAGCGTTTGAATAGTGGTAAAATTAATTGAGACGTGAAAAAATTTAACTTGAACCGTAGAAAGAATATATTTAACCCTCTTTCTCACTACCTACACCTCTTCACTACACCCCCCCCCCCCTCCTCCCGCCCGTGATCCTTCAACCCTTTGAATCATCCTGCGGCAGTATTTGGGTCAGCTGCAATTTGACACTATTATTTGGCGGAAAATTCAAAATACCAATTTCACATAACTGTGGGATAAGTCGTGAGAAATGATTTCTTACGCCAGTTTGACTAACTTGTATGCTAATTATCAATTTCAAATATTTTTTAGATAATATTTAAGCTACCACCGTGCGCAATTGGTTGGTAGGTAGGTAGGTAGGTAGGTAGGTAGATAAGGGATAACGGAAGATCCTGGTGAACGGATTAAAGATTTGACCGCGGTGCTCAAATGATCTATGCCTTTTATATAAATAGAACTATAAGAATGATAATTATAAAAAAATTAATTGCAATAAATACCTTGTAGAATAAAAAAAAATTAAATTTTAGGACAAATAGGTAACCTAAAGGATATGCCATACATTTAAGGTTTTTTTATACATTTAATAATATTCTTAATTTTTTTAATATATTTGATGGTCCTTAAAAGGACCGTTTAATGAATTTTGATAAATCGACAAATGCGATTTATAAAATTTATTTCTTTTTTGGTGAAGTTCGCTTTTTCAAACTTTTTGCTTTTGTTGTCTTAGGTTTAGGCGATTTAGGTTTTTTTGTTGGTGCTTTTGTTGTTTTTTTCGCTTTTGATGGTGATTTTGGCTTTACAACTTTTCTTGTAACAGTTTTCTTTTTTTCTAAGCTTGTTGTTGCTTTCTTAGCTTTTGGAGATTTTGTAACACTTGATTTTTTAACTGTTGCAGAT
The DNA here is from genome assembly GCA_963989225.1 of Dromius quadrimaculatus. Taxonomy (NCBI): domain Eukaryota; kingdom Metazoa; phylum Arthropoda; class Insecta; order Coleoptera; family Carabidae; genus Dromius; species Dromius quadrimaculatus. The sequence goes on from CAXDIG010000101.1 coordinate 5,571, forward strand.
TTTTTATCTGATTTTGTTGCAGCTTTAATATTTGTAACTTTTTTCGGTTTTGCAACAGATTTTTTTGTTACAGCAGTTGATGCAAGTTTGAATGAACCTGAAGCACCCTTACCTTTTGTTTGAACAAGTGCACCAGATGCTACACTAGATTTTATATATTTTTTAATAAAAGGTGAAAATTTTTCTGCATCAATCTTATATGTAGCCGAAATATATTTTTTTATTGCCTGAAGCGATGAGCCACCACGTTCTTTTAAATTTTGTATCGCATTATTAACCATAATAGCAGTTGAAGGATGAGAAGCTTTTGGACGATCACTCTTCTTTTTCTCTTTCTTAGCTGTTGCTTTTGGACTTGATTGTTGTTCAACACTAGTTGTTGCAATATCAGCCATTTCTGAATTGAAAAATATCAAATGATATATATATTCACAAATATTTAATAACACAAACAACAATATTAAATACAAGAACGTATCTAAATAAATTTGTGTAGTTAAACAAAAACGAACGGAGGAGAAATGGACATGATGTGATGTGTGTGTTTGAGAACGGTCTAAAACTTGGATTTCGTGCGTTCATATTTATTTGTTAACTCTATTATATGTTTATTATAATAATTACACTATATTATTTGTATTCATATAATATTATATAGTTTATATTAATGATATATTATTATTATATATAATTTTATTTATATCTTATTATGTTATTTTATCTTTTAACCCAATACTTACCTCTGAATATACATTTCAATATCATATTATTGTTTATTACTATTTATTCTTAAATATCTATTAGATATTTAATACATACATATATTCTTTACATACTATACTATATATTTATGATATTTTTATCCATTTCGTATTGTATTTATAAGGAATATATAATTTTTTTTTATTCACTGACATCATGTTCTTGCATATTATTCTTTGTATATTACTATAACCTTCAATATTTTTCTCATCTTATATATTAAATATTACAAATTTCAACTAAATAAATTTATTATCTTTTTAAATATATTTTTCTTTAATTTTTTCATTATTATTTTCTTTCTTCATTCAATTATAACCTAAAAATTACAGATATTTTATATCAACACTTTTAATCACATACATTTATTTCAAAAATATCTTTATTTATTTATAAAGCTCACACAACACATTTGTCTATCTATTATCCATAATATATATGAATAAATCAATTTTATCCAAAAAATATCCATCAGCATCCTAACCCTTTTTCACATTTTATAAAAAATATAAACTAATTATTATAAATAGGTACCATTAACGTCCAGTATTATAAAGGACACAGTGAATTTATTTCCAAATTAAATATAATTTATTATAACAAATATTATTTGTATTATTATTATATTTTAATTTTTATGAAAATAAAAGTATTGTTGTCAAAAAAATCAACTGTCAATTCACAGAGTTGATTTTATTTACCTACTTTGGAAATAAATTAATTTGTCCTTTTATAATAATAGCCATAAATGTTATATAATTATATTGATCTTTATTTTTAGAATTTGACATGTTTATCTCATTTCAATCTCTTATAATTTATATAGAACATTACAAATGGAAAAGTAATTAAAATATGTAAAAAATCATCCATTCGGATTATATCTATAAAAAAAAAAAATTATAATAATAATAATCAATAAAATACATTTATAGAAATAGATAAAATTTATACGGGTATAATAATATATTAATATTCTTTTTTTATAAAATTCATATTTTGTGGCTCTTAAAAGAGCCGATTTTTTTTAATTTTATCAATATGATATTGATATTTAAGCACGTTCACCACGAATACGTCTTGCCAATTGTATATCTTTTGGCATAATTGTTACACGCTTAGCATGAATAGCACATAAATTGGTATCTTCAAATAATCCAACTAAATAAGCTTCACTTGCCTCTTGTAATGCCATAACAGCAGAACTTTGGAAACGTAAATCTGTTTTAAAATCTTGAGCAATCTCACGAACAAGACGTTGGAATGGTAATTTACGGATCAAAAGTTCTGTACTTTTTTGATAACGACGAATTTCACGCAAAGCAACAGTACCAGGCCTGTATCTATGTGGTTTTTTAACACCACCAGTTGCTGGTGCACTTTTACGAGCAGCCTTTGTTGCAAGTTGCTTACGTGGTGCTTTACCACCAGTAGATTTACGAGCAGTTTGTTTAGTACGCGCCATTTTTAATTTATATGTGTTAAACAATGTACACGTGATACATATAACAGTTTTAATAAAATTTTCTAAGGAGGTATTTATAATAAGGATTACCGTTAACCATAAACCAATAGCACCCATTGGTATAATGGTTTCCCCTTCTCTTTTAGCTTATAAGCTTCTTATAAATAAGGTCTGAGAAATGTGAAATACTGTCAATAATCCTGATTAAGACTATTGTATACTTTAATTTGTAATAATGACTGGACGTGGTAAAGGCGGTAAAGGTTTAGGAAAAGGTGGTGCAAAACGTCATCGTAAGGTATTACGTGATAACATCCAAGGTATTACCAAGCCTGCAATTAGACGTTTAGCACGTCGTGGTGGTGTAAAACGTATATCCGGATTAATCTATGAAGAAACACGCGGTGTATTGAAAGTATTTCTAGAAAATGTTATTAGAGATGCTGTAACATATACTGAACATGCTAAAAGAAAAACTGTAACCGCTATGGATGTTGTTTATGCTTTAAAACGTCAAGGTCGTACTTTATACGGTTTTGGTGGTTAAATACATATTTATATGTGTTTAATATAATAAAAAAAGGCCCTTTTAAGGGCCACAAAATAAATTAAAAAAAAAAAAGAATTATTATTAATATACATATAGTTTTTATTATTAGATATTATAATTTATTAAAATATCAATACAATATTAGTTGATAAACAATATAAAATCTATTATTTCATCAAATTCTAAATTAGAATATTAATTATTATAAAACATTAAACATTATTCAGGTTAACCATTTAAAAAAGTAAAAATATAAACTATTTCAGTGCCCATGCCTAGTACAATTTTTACCTAGCTAGATTATTAAGCCAAGCTTAGGATATACCAATAACGGACCATAAGTGAATATATTATTATAATAGGATTAATTTAAGAAAAATCCAAGAATTAGATAAATATTATTGAATTTCATATATATTTAGATTAATTAAATTCAACTTAATAAAGTTTTTTTTATTTATTATTATTTTACCTGATTATGATGAAATTAAATTGAACAATTATATAATAAATATAATATTCTTATTTTTCAATAATAATTTGTGGCTCTGAAAAGAGCCGATTTTTTTATAGAATGTAAATAACATGATAATTTATTTACTTTGAGCTTGTATATTTAGTTACAGCTTTTGTACCTTCACTTACAGCATGTTTTGCAAGTTCACCAGGCAATAAAAGACGAACAGCTGTTTGTATTTCACGACTAGTAATTGTTGAACGTTTATTATAATGTGCTAAGCGAGAAGCTTCAGCAGCAATACGTTCAAATATATCATTAACAAAACTGTTCATGATACTCATTGCCTTACTAGAAATACCAGTATCAGGATGTACTTGTTTTAACACTTTGTAAATGTACATTGCGTAACTTTCTTTCCTACGGCGTTTCTTCTTTTTATCATCCTTTGATATATTCTTTTGAGCCTTTCCAGCTTTTTTAGCTGCTTTACCACTTGCTTTTGGCGGCATAATGTCTAATCAATTAATATTAATATACTTGAATATACAATACACAAGTTAATATTAAAAAACGTATATATTTTAATCTCTTTATATACTTTATGATAGTTACATAAACTCCTCCTTACGGTAACTGTATAGAGTATGGTTTGTATGTGTAACACTCATGCAACACGTTACGCTATTCGCTCAAACGTTGATCTACAATGGAGAACGGTCATATCTCTTACTGGCTTTAGCTATAAAAACAGTAAAATTTGTGAAATTTTTAAAATAATATAATATTATTACTTACTTAATTTTATTAAGTGGATTATTAAATAATATTAAAGATGTCTGGTCGTGGTAAAGGTGGCAAAGTTAAAGGAAAGGCAAAGAGTCGTTCTAATCGTGCTGGATTACAATTTCCAGTTGGTCGTATACATAGATTATTGCGTAAAGGTAATTATGCAGAACGTGTTGGTGCTGGTGCTCCTGTATATTTAGCTGCTGTTATGGAATATTTGGCTGCTGAAGTACTTGAACTTGCCGGTAATGCTGCACGTGACAATAAAAAAACTAGAATTATTCCACGTCATCTACAATTAGCTATTCGTAATGACGAAGAATTAAATAAGCTATTATCAGGTGTTACAATAGCACAAGGTGGTGTACTGCCAAACATTCAGGCTGTATTATTGCCTAAGAAGACAGAAAAATCAACATAAATTATTGTTATACATAACAATAAACAAAACGGTCCTTTTAAGGACCACAAATCATGTTTTATAAATAAAGAATTAATAATATTTATATTATATAATGATTACATTTTCTTTAGGTGATTATAAAAACTCTTGCTACTCTTGTGGCCATAAAATATGACTTTTCTTATTTTCCTTGTACCTACACAACTGTCAAATGTAATTTTTTCTAAATACATCTGTCATATTTTATTATTATGGTACATACCTTTCTAATATAATTTATATGGACAGTTTGATGATTTTTACAATGATTGCAATTATTGTCGAAAAGCATATTATAATTTTCATTCATTAATATCGCTCTCGCTCTTGCTATTTCTTGCATATCTAAAAAATTAAAAACACATTCTATTTAAATGATTGTTAAATTAATAGACGTGATAGTAAAATATAATTATTTCAATTGCTTTTAATTAACAAATATATGAATTATAAACACTTACATGTTATAATAATCCCAAATGAATATTATATAATTATAAATTATATTTATAACGTTAGTTTAAATATGCACTTTTGACAGATGATAAGGTTACATTCACAAAAAATTAACTTGTTCTGATGACACATAAATATATTATCCCCTAAGAACGTTATTAAAAGTCCCTAAAAATAAAAACTAAACTTCCTAATTTGACTTTATTAAAAAAATATATATTATAAGGTATTTTAATAATGTAATATCATATTTTATATTTAAGTATATATTCATTGAACTTAAATAAATTAATATAACCAAAATAAAGTACTGATAGATATTAAATATTTATAAATTGATCAGCTGTCAGTTGCTTATTTAGAAAACTCACCAATAGATGTCATAAATGGTATCAAATTAAAATGACTTATAAAATATTAATGTATATAAATACTTCAAATTCCGATAAATTATTGTAATTTAAATAAAACACTGATAGATATTAAATATTTATAAATTGATCAGCTGTCAGTTCCTTGGTTGGGAAACACACCAATAGATGGCATAAATGACATCAAATTAGAATGACAAGTAAAAAGTAATTTTAAAATTTTATTTTATTTATTAAATTTAAAGAAAGTAGCCCCTTAATAGTTAATTATGCATAATGATTGTGAAATTAATGATCGAATCACAAAATACTTGTTTACACTAGTATTGCATATAAAAATATTTTCCTATAGTCATTAATTACCATTGATGCTACAAACATGAATTCACAATTTAAATTGTTAAGCGTTTGAATAGTGGTAAAATTAATTGAGACGTGAAAAAATTTAACTTGAACCGTAGAAAGAATATATTTAACCCTCTTTCTCACTACCTACACCTCTTCACTACACCCCCCCCCCCTCCTCCCGCCCGTGATCCTTCAACCCTTTGAATCATCCTGCGGCAGTATTTGGGTCAGCTGCAATTTGACACTATTATTTGGCGGAAAATTCAAAATACCAATTTCACATAACTGTGGGATAAGTCGTGAGAAATGATTTCTTACGCCAGTTTGACTAACTTGTATGCTAATTATCAATTTCAAATATTTTTTAGATAATATTTAAGCTACCACCGTGCGCAATTGGTTGGTAGGTAGGTAGGTAGGTAGGTAGGTAGATAAGGGATAACGGAAGATCCTGGTGAACGGATTAAAGATTTGACCGCGGTGCTCAAATGATCTATGCCTTTTATATAAATAGAACTATAAGAATGATAATTATAAAAAAATTAATTGCAATAAATACCTTGTAGAATAAAAAAAAATTAAATTTTAGGACAAATAGGTAACCTAAAGGATATGCCATACATTTAAGGTTTTTTTATACATTTAATAATATTCTTAATTTTTTTAATATATTTGATGGTCCTTAAAAGGACCGTTTAATGAATTTTGATAAATCGACAAATGCGATTTATAAAATTTATTTCTTTTTTGGTGAAGTTCGCTTTTTCAAACTTTTTGCTTTTGTTGTCTTAGGTTTAGGCGATTTAGGTTTTTTTGTTGGTGCTTTTGTTGTTTTTTTCGCTTTTGATGGTGATTTTGGCTTTACAACTTTTCTTGTAACAGTTTTATTTTTTTCTAAGCTTGTTGTTGCTTTCTTAGCTTTTGGAGATTTTGTAACACTTGATTTTTTAACTGTTGCAGATTTTTTATCTGATTTTGTTGCAGCTTTAATATTTGTAACTTTTTTCGGTTTTGCAACAGATTTTTTTGTTACAGCAGTTGATGCAAGTTTGAATGAACCTGAAGCACCCTTACCTTTTGTTTGAACAAGTGCACCAGATGCTACACTAGATTTTATATATTTTTTAATAAAAGGTGAAAATTTTTCTGCATCAATCTTATATGTAGCCGAAATATATTTTTTTATTGCCTGAAGCGATGAGCCACCACGTTCTTTTAAATTTTGTATCGCATTATTAACCATAATAGCAGTTGAAGGATGAGAAGCTTTTGGACGATCACTCTTCTTTTTCTCTTTCTTAGCTGTTGCTTTTGGACTTGATTGTTGTTCAACACTAGTTGTTGCAATATCAGCCATTTCTGAATTGAAAAATATCAAATGATATATATATTCACAAATATTTAATAACACAAACAACAATATTAAATACAAGAACGTATCTAAATAAATTTGTGTAGTTAAACAAAAACGAACGGAGGAGAAATGGACATGATGTGATGTGTGTGTTTGAGAACGGTCTAAAACTTGGATTTCGTGCGTTCATATTTATTTGTTAACTCTATTATATGTTTATTATAATAATTACACTATATTATTTGTATTCATATAATATTATATAGTTTATATTAATGATATATTATTATTATATATAATTTTATTTATATCTTATTATGTTATTTTATCTTTTAACCCAATACTTACCTCTGAATATACATTTCAATATCATATTATTGTTTATTACTATTTATTCTTAAATATCTATTAGATATTTAATACATACATATATTCTTTACATACTATACTATATATTTATGATATTTTTATCCATTTCGTATTGTATTTATAAGGAATATATAATTTTTTTTTATTCACTGACATCATGTTCTTGCATATTATTCTTTGTATATTACTATAACCTTCAATATTTTTCTCATCTTATATATTAAATATTACAAATTTCAACTAAATAAATTTATTATCTTTTTAAATATATTTTTCTTTAATTTTTTCATTATTATTTTCTTTCTTCATTCAATTATAACCTAAAAATTACAGATATTTTATATCAACACTTTTAATCACATACATTTATTTCAAAAATATCTTTATTTATTTATAAAGCTCACACAACACATTTGTCTATCTATTATCCATAATATATATGAATAAATCAATTTTATCCAAAAAATATCCATCAGCATCCTAACCCTTTTTCACATTTTATAAAAAATATAAACTAATTATTATAAATAGGTACCATTAACGTCCAGTATTATAAAGGACACAGTGAATTTATTTCCAAATTAAATATAATTTATTATAACAAATATTATTTGTATTATTATTATATTTTAATTTTTATGAAAATAAAAGTATTGTTGTCAAAAAAATCAACTGTCAATTCACAGAGTTGATTTTATTTACCTACTTTGGAAATAAATTAATTTGTCCTTTTATAATAATAGCCATAAATGTTATATAATTATATTGATCTTTATTTTTAGAATTTGACATGTTTATCTCATTTCAATCTCTTATAATTTATATAGAACATTACAAATGGAAAAGTAATTAAAATATGTAAAAAATCATCCATTCGGATTATATCTATAAAAAAAAAAAATTATAATAATAATAATCAATAAAATACATTTATAGAAATAGATAAAATTTATACGGGTATAATAATATATTAATATTCTTTTTTTATAAAATTCATATTTTGTGGCTCTTAAAAGAGCCGATTTTTTTTAATTTTATCAATATGATATTGATATTTAAGCACGTTCACCACGAATACGTCTTGCCAATTGTATATCTTTTGGCATAATTGTTACACGCTTAGCATGAATAGCACATAAATTGGTATCTTCAAATAATCCAACTAAATAAGCTTCACTTGCCTCTTGTAATGCCATAACAGCAGAACTTTGGAAACGTAAATCTGTTTTAAAATCTTGAGCAATCTCACGAACAAGACGTTGGAATGGTAATTTACGGATCAAAAGTTCTGTACTTTTTTGATAACGACGAATTTCACGCAAAGCAACAGTACCAGGCCTGTATCTATGTGGTTTTTTAACACCACCAGTTGCTGGTGCACTTTTACGAGCAGCCTTTGTTGCAAGTTGCTTACGTGGTGCTTTACCACCAGTAGATTTACGAGCAGTTTGTTTAGTACGCGCCATTTTTAATTTATATGTGTTAAACAATGTACACGTGATACATATAACAGTTTTAATAAAATTTTCTAAGGAGGTATTTATAATAAGGATTACCGTTAACCATAAACCAATAGCACCCATTGGTATAATGGTTTCCCCTTCTCTTTTAGCTTATAAGCTTCTTATAAATAAGGTCTGAGAAATGTGAAATACTGTCATACCTGGCAAAGCTTTCGCTGCGCTCTGACTGCATCAAGTGCTGTTACTGTAACAGTACTTGCTCTGCTCTTTTTTGTGAAACACACTGACTTGCAAGCCTAGTGCCTCTGCATATATCATTTAACAACATCTTGGTTTCTGTAATCGTTGGTCTCAGGGATAGTGCAACCTCCGGGAGTCATTATCGGGCCCTCTGCACAGGGGTACAACGATTGCTTGAACTTTGATATTGAAACAAGACTTGACAAAGCACTAAGTTCTGTTACGTATAACAGTACTTACTCTGCTCTTTTTGTGAATTATTTTGACTTGCAAGCCCAGTGCCTCTGCATATAAACATCACATAACAACATCCTGGTTTTTGCAAGCGTTGGTCTCAGGGATAGTGCAACCTCCGGGAGTCATTATCGGGCCCTCTACACAGGGGTACAACGTTTGCTTGAACTTAGATATTGAATAAACGCTCGAACTATCTGACGAGTCATGAATCCAGCAGTTTTCAAGCTGGAAGAGCTGACGCGCAGAATCGCATCGTATGACCAAAGGCCATGCCTGACTGAGAGAAGTGGTCTTACGTTGCGCGATCTGCAAGCTCAAAAAATAAAGCTTCTTGAAGCTGAGCTCAGCCGTAAGGAAAGCATCAATCCTTCGGCTCCAGAAGCTGGTACAGCCAAGGCTAAATCACCTGTTTCCGCAAGGAAAAGCCCAGCCGGTAAGGCTAAGCCGGCGGTGACAACTACCAAAAAGCCGCGTGACTCTTCTGATGGTTCAGAGAGTCACATGGACAAGAAACTTAAAGTATCTGAGTCACCAGACAAGTCGGATCTGCTGGATCGAGTAGGCAGTGAAGACTTGATGGAGACCGACTCGCAAGTTGCGAGCAGCTCTAGCTCTACAACTGAAGGCTTTACTGTTGTTCAACACAGCAGTAAAAAACTAAAAGTTTCATCTGAGCCAGCACCACTCGTTCCCACTGGCAATAGGTTCACTCCTTTAGCGAGTGAACATGATGAAACAAGAGCTGAAGTTGTGAAGTCAAGAGCTCCACCACCTATTTTTATCAAAAATATCACCTCATGGACTGCGGTCATGAGAGACATTCAGAGCGCGCAAATTAAAATAAAGTCGTCACGCACTACTGACGACTCGATTAAACTGCAGCCTGAAACTATAGATGACTATAGAAAGCTGCAGACGCAGCTCCGCGCTACAAATGTAGAATTCTACACTTTCCGTTTGAAGAACGAGATTCCACTGCAAGTGGTAATCCGCGGCATGCCGCTTCAAGTTGAGAGCGACGAAATTGTCGAGGCACTCAGAGCACAGAATTTGCCAGTAATAAAAGCATATCGCTTCGGCAAATTCCAGAATATTGTGGTCGTGCATCTTGAACGTAACGATGACGCACGTAAGATCTACGAGCTACATCACTTGCTCCATATCTCTGTCAAGGTAGAAGGCAAGAGACGTAATAAGACCCCAGGTCAATGTCACCGCTGCCAAGCATTCGGTCACTCATCTGCCGGTTGCAGCTTGGCTTGGCGTTGCGTTCGCTGTGGCGAAAGTCATGCTACTCACGCATGTGAGAACAAGAACAAGGAGTCGCACAAGGCCAAATGTGCAAACTGCAAAGAAGAGCACACTGCCAACTATAAAGGCTGTGCTTTCTTTCAGACAGCAGCGGAGAAAGCTAAAGCTCCAAGACTATTGAAGTCTCACAAAAGAGATAAACGTACTTTCGCCCAGATCACAGCGTCAAAACCTACTAGGGCTGCTGACTCTGTAACAAAAGCTGCTCAGCCTTCACCTGCTCCTCCAGTCCTGGTAGACAAAACTGCAGAACTGCACTCTCAGACAGCACAGAGCTGCTCTACCAAGTTTGTTGCCAAACCCAAAACAGTTAAACGTGCAATCGCTATAAAAAAGAAGGGTAAAAAGGCGCTAGCTCACGGAAAAGGCAAATCTGACAAGTCGGCTGATCTGACAGCTAACATTCTCCTTGAGCTGATCAGTAAGATTGACATCCAATCTATCTGTCAGACTCTGCTAACAGCTATAGATAGCTCAACAGAGTCAAATGCCAACATGAACCTATTGAAGATAGCTCTTCAAAATTTACCGACCATCTTAGCTCTGTTCAATCATGACAGTAAATAAGACAAGCGCTGCAAAAAATATACGAATCGTTGCCTGGAACTCTGATTCCTTGTCAAACAGAATCGAGGAACTCGAGGAGTTCCTATTTCGCTATCGAGTAGACGTAGCGTTGATAAGCGAGACAATGTTATCCAGCAATGTCAGAACGCCAAACGTACGTAACTTCCTGTGCTACAGGAAGGATCGTCCCACCAGAGGTGGAGGGACAGCAATACTAGTCAAGCGTACACTAGATCACGTCCTGCTAGACACACCTGATTTGGTGAATCTGGAAGCATGCCAGATAGGTCTACAGGTCGCAGATATTGGCCTTGTTCGCTTGGTAGCTGTGTACAATCAGCCCCACAAGCAACTGCTTCATTCTGATCTCAGAAGTATCCTCAGCCAGGATAATCACCCTGTGATACTGGCAGGAGATCTCAACGCCAAGCATCCCGCATGGAACTGCAGAGTCCAAAACCCGCGAGGCAACAGCCTATACAAGTTTGCAGCAAGCAACCAGTTGCAAGTTATCGCCCCGGACGAACCGACTTACTTCAGCGGTATCGCAGGGCACACGCCAGATATCCTAGATATTGCGGTCTTGAAAGACATCCAGACTCATATCAGGATTGACACGGTGAATGAAATGTCTTCCCGTCATAATCCCATTATTATTGACGTAGCAACTGGGGTCGATGAGGGTGTACAAAACCCAAAAAGACACACGGATTGGCAACAGTTTAGTAAAATACTGGATGATGATCTTGGTCCTATCCCTGTGATTTCTAACACAGCTGATATAGATCAGGCTACTCGGCAGCTCACAATCAAAATTCAGAATGCCATCAAAAAAGCTTCCTACGTGTCCAAAAGGAAGTTCAAAAGTCCTGCGCTACCAGCTCACATTGTGCAGCTTATCAGACTGAGGAGACAAGCCAAACAAACCTGGCAGCGCTCTTGTGCTCCAGACGACAAACGCACGTACAACCGTCTCAGCACACAGATACGTGACGCAATCAAGCAGCACAAAAACGAGCAATGGAGAATTTCCATAGAGGCTGCCAATGACGACGATACGCGTTATTGGCGCATTAGTAAGAGCCTACGGAGCAAGAGAGCTCCGGTCAGGGAAATACACGGCCCAAACGGCATAGCTTACTCAGCTTCTGAGAAATCAGAAGCTATCGCCAACAGCCTGGAGACTCAATGCTCTCCAAATTACGACCACGCAGACTTTGAGTTTATCAGACAAACTCATCGGCGAGTCAAAGCTGAAACAAGTCAAGTGGATACGTTACACGTTGACTTCGCAACTCCACAGGAAGTTGGTGATATCCTAGCTAAGCTCAAAGCTAAAAAAGCTCCAGGGCCGGACGATATATCGGCCGGTGCACTAAAAGCGCTCCCAACAAAAGCTGTGGTCGCACTCACAAACATAATCAACGGGATTCTCAGGCTCAACCACTTCCCTGACGAGTGGAAGAAAGCCATCGTAGTGGCAATTCCCAAACCAGGGAAGAGTCTGAAACTCCCTGAAAATTATCGACCCATCAGCCTGCTCAACATCTTAGCAAAAGCAGCTGAGAAAGTAATACTCACCCGCTTGCAGAAAGCTACGGAAGAGCTGAGTATCATTCCCAACGAGCAGTTTGGGTTTAGAAATAACCACTCCACGACCCACCAGCTAGTTAGAGTTGTGGATCATGTCACAGCTGGATTCAGCCATGGCAAAGCAACAGGAGCAGTGCTCCTAGATGTTGCTAAAGCGTTTGATAAAGTCTGGCATCAAGGCCTACTTATCAAACTACTGGACTATGGTTACCCACTTTACCTAGTGAAAACCATCCAGTCATATCTACGGAATAGAACCTTCAGAGTCAAATTTCAAGGTGCACTGTCAACCGAAAAACAAATAGCAGCAGGTGTGGCTCAAGGCTCTTTGCTTTCGCCACTGCTATTCAATATCTATGTGAGCGACATGCCTAGACCAGCAGGCTCGACTGAAATTGCGCAATACGCTGATGACACGGCGGTTATACACAGCAGTCGTAGTCCAAAACTCATAACATCCAATCTACAAGTTGCGGTAGATAAGCTGGAGGTCTGGTGCAAGAAGTGGAGAATTGCTGTAAATCCAGATAAAAGTACAGCAATTCTTATTACTCGCCGTAGACTCGCTCCCTATAGCGAGATACGCATGTTCGGCCGTCCTATCCCTTGGAGGGACAAGACAGTGTACCTTGGGATATGCATTGACAAACGGATGAACCACCATCATCAAATTAACAACGCAGTTAATAAAGCTCGAGGCACGTTTATTAAGCTGATACCGCTGCTGGGTAGGAAGAGCTTCCTGACCCTCAACAATAAACTGCGGCTGTATACATCAATCATACGGCCGCAGATGCTATACGCTTCTGCTGCTTGGAACGGCGCAACGACCAAGCAGAAGAAAAAATTGCAAACGCTGCAAAATAAAGTGCTACGTTGCATTGTGGACGCACAACGCTACGTCAGAAATGAGGTCATCCACAAAGACCTCAAAATAGAGACCGTGGAAAACTTTATACGCAAAGATGCGGTAAAGCTTTTCTCGCTGATGGAGCAGCATCATAATCCACTAGCTCGTGCAGCAGTGGACTATGATGAAAACCAGCCCTCAAAATATTGCGTCAGGCCGAAGCATATTTTGAAGGCCGGAAAGTAGTCAAAGCCGCAGTAAGCTAGAGCGGTACCAAGCTTTCTCGCCGAAGAAAGCGCTGAAATAGGTACAAGAGAGCCCTAGGCTCAGAAACCTTCAAATGAAACAAACAGGTGAAATACTGTCAATAATCCTGATTAAGACTATTGTATACTTTAATTTGTAATAATGACTGGACGTGGTAAAGGCGGTAAAGGTTTAGGAAAAGGTGGTGCAAAACGTCATCGTAAGGTATTACGTGATAACATCCAAGGTATTACCAAGCCTGCAATTAGACGTTTAGCACGTCGTGGTGGTGTAAAACGTATATCCGGATTAATCTATGAAGAAACACGCGGTGTATTGAAAGTATTTCTAGAAAATGTTATTAGAGATGCTGTAACATATACTGAACATGCTAAAAGAAAAACTGTAACCGCTATGGATGTTGTTTATGCTTTAAAACGTCAAGGTCGTACTTTATACGGTTTTGGTGGTTAAATACATATTTATATGTGTTTAATATAATAAAAAAAGGCCCTTTTAAGGGCCACAAAATAAATTAAAAAAAAAAAAGAATTATTATTAATATACATATAGTTTTTATTATTAGATATTATAATTTATTAAAATATCAATACAATATTAGTTGATAAACAATATAAAATCTATTATTTCATCAAATTCTAAATTAGAATATTAATTATTATAAAACATTAAACATTATTCAGGTTAACCATTTAAAAAAGTAAAAATATAAACTATTTCAGTGCCCATGCCTAGTACAATTTTTACCTAGCTAGATTATTAAGCCAAGCTTAGGATATACCAATAACGGACCATAAGTGAATATATTATTATAATAGGATTAATTTAAGAAAAATCCAAGAATTAGATAAATATTATTGAATTTCATATATATTTAGATTAATTAAATTCAACTTAATAAAGTTTTTTTTATTTATTATTATTTTACCTGATTATGATGAAATTAAATTGAACAATTATATAATAAATATAATATTCTTATTTTTCAATAATAATTTGTGGCTCTGAAAAGAGCCGATTTTTTTATAGAATGTAAATAACATGATAATTTATTTACTTTGAGCTTGTATATTTAGTTACAGCTTTTGTACCTTCACTTACAGCATGTTTTGCAAGTTCACCAGGCAATAAAAGACGAACAGCTGTTTGTATTTCACGACTAGTAATTGTTGAACGTTTATTATAATGTGCTAAGCGAGAAGCTTCAGCAGCAATACGTTCAAATATATCATTAACAAAACTGTTCATGATACTCATTGCCTTACTAGAAATACCAGTATCAGGATGTACTTGTTTTAACACTTTGTAAATGTACATTGCGTAACTTTCTTTCCTACGGCGTTTCTTCTTTTTATCATCCTTTGATATATTCTTTTGAGCCTTTCCAGCTTTTTTAGCTGCTTTACCACTTGCTTTTGGCGGCATAATGTCTAATCAATTAATATTAATATACTTGAATATACAATACACAAGTTAATATTAAAAAACGTATATATTTTAATCTCTTTATATACTTTATGATAGTTACATAAACTCCTCCTTACGGTAACTGTATAGAGTATGGTTTGTATGTGTAACACTCATGCAACACGTTACGCTATTCGCTCAAACGTTGATCTACAATGGAGAACGGTCATATCTCTTACTGGCTTTAGCTATAAAAACAGTAAAATTTGTGAAATTTTTAAAATAATATAATATTATTACTTACTTAATTTTATTAAGTGGATTATTAAATAATATTAAAGATGTCTGGTCGTGGTAAAGGTGGCAAAGTTAAAGGAAAGGCAAAGAGTCGTTCTAATCGTGCTGGATTACAATTTCCAGTTGGTCGTATACATAGATTATTGCGTAAAGGTAATTATGCAGAACGTGTTGGTGCTGGTGCTCCTGTATATTTAGCTGCTGTTATGGAATATTTGGCTGCTGAAGTACTTGAACTTGCCGGTAATGCTGCACGTGACAATAAAAAAACTAGAATTATTCCACGTCATCTACAATTAGCTATTCGTAATGACGAAGAATTAAATAAGCTATTATCAGGTGTTACAATAGCACAAGGTGGTGTACTGCCAAACATTCAGGCTGTATTATTGCCTAAGAAGACAGAAAAATCAACATAAATTATTGTTATACATAACAATAAACAAAACGGTCCTTTTAAGGACCACAAATCATGTTTTATAAATAAAGAATTAATAATATTTATATTATATAATGATTACATTTTCTTTAGGTGATTATAAAAACTCTTGCTACTCTTGTGGCCATAAAATATGACTTTTCTTATTTTCCTTGTACCTACACAACTGTCAAATGTAATTTTTTCTAAATACATCTGTCATATTTTATTATTATGGTACATACCTTTCTAATATAATTTATATGGACAGTTTGATGATTTTTACAATGATTGCAATTATTGTCGAAAAGCATATTATAATTTTCATTCATTAATATCGCTCTCGCTCTTGCTATTTCTTGCATATCTAAAAAATTAAAAACACATTCTATTTAAATGATTGTTAAATTAATAGACGTGATAGTAAAATATAATTATTTCAATTGCTTTTAATTAACAAATATATGAATTATAAACACTTACATGTTATAATAATCCCAAATGAATATTATATAATTATAAATTATATTTATAACGTTAGTTTAAATATGCACTTTTGACAGATGATAAGGTTACATTCACAAAAAATTAACTTGTTCTGATGACACATAAATATATTATCCCCTAAGAACGTTATTAAAAGTCCCTAAAAATAAAAACTAAACTTCCTAATTTGACTTTATTAAAAAAATATATATTATAAGGTATTTTAATAATGTAATATCATATTTTATATTTAAGTATATATTCATTGAACTTAAATAAATTAATATAACCAAAATAAAGTACTGATAGATATTAAATATTTATAAATTGATCAGCTGTCAGTTGCTTATTTAGAAAACTCACCAATAGATGTCATAAATGGTATCAAATTAAAATGACTTATAAAATATTAATGTATATAAATACTTCAAATTCCGATAAATTATTGTAATTTAAATAAAACACTGATAGATATTAAATATTTATAAATTGATCAGCTGTCAGTTCCTTGGTTGGGAAACACACCAATAGATGGCATAAATGACATCAAATTAGAATGACAAGTAAAAAGTAATTTTAAAATTTTATTTTATTTATTAAATTTAAAGAAAGTAGCCCCTTAATAGTTAATTATGCATAATGATTGTGAAATTAATGATCGAATCACAAAATACTTGTTTACACTAGTATTGCATATAAAAATATTTTCCTATAGTCATTAATTACCATTGATGCTACAAACATGAATTCACAATTTAAATTGTTAAGCGTTTGAATAGTGGTAAAATTAATTGAGACGTGAAAAAATTTAACTTGAACCGTAGAAAGAATATATTTAACCCTCTTTCTCACTACCTACACCTCTTCACTACACCCCCCCCCCCTCCTCCCGCCCGTGATCCTTCAACCCTTTGAATCATCCTGCGGCAGTATTTGGGTCAGCTGCAATTTGACACTATTATTTGGCGGAAAATTCAAAATACCAATTTCACATAACTGTGGGATAAGTCGTGAGAAATGATTTCTTACGCCAGTTTGACTAACTTGTATGCTAATTATCAATTTCAAATATTTTTTAGATAATATTTAAGCTACCACCGTGCGCAATTGGTTGGTAGGTAGGTAGGTAGGTAGGTAGGTAGATAAGGGATAACGGAAGATCCTGGTGAACGGATTAAAGATTTGACCGCGGTGCTCAAATGATCTATGCCTTTTATATAAATAGAACTATAAGAATGATAATTATAAAAAAATTAATTGCAATAAATACCTTGTAGAATAAAAAAAAATTAAATTTTAGGACAAATAGGTAACCTAAAGGATATGCCATACATTTAAGGTTTTTTTATACATTTAATAATATTCTTAATTTTTTTAATATATTTGATGGTCCTTAAAAGGACCGTTTAATGAATTTTGATAAATCGACAAATGCGATTTATAAAATTTATTTCTTTTTTGGTGAAGTTCGCTTTTTCAAACTTTTTGCTTTTGTTGTCTTAGGTTTAGGCGATTTAGGTTTTTTTGTTGGTGCTTTTGTTGTTTTTTTCGCTTTTGATGGTGATTTTGGCTTTACAACTTTTCTTGTAACAGTTTTCTTTTTTTCTAAGCTTGTTGTTGCTTTCTTAGCTTTTGGAGATTTTGTAACACTTGATTTTTTAACTGTTGCAGATTTTTTATCTGATTTTGTTGCAGCTTTAATATTTGTAACTTTTTTCGGTTTTGCAACAGATTTTTTTGTTACAGCAGTTGATGCAAGTTTGAATGAACCTGAAGCACCCTTACCTTTTGTTTGAACAAGTGCACCAGATGCTACACTAGATTTTATATATTTTTTAATAAAAGGTGAAAATTTTTCTGCATCAATCTTATATGTAGCCGAAATATATTTTTTTATTGCCTGAAGCGATGAGCCACCACGTTCTTTTAAATTTTGTATCGCATTATTAACCATAATAGCAGTTGAAGGATGAGAAGCTTTTGGACGATCACTCTTCTTTTTCTCTTTCTTAGCTGTTGCTTTTGGACTTGATTGTTGTTCAACACTAGTTGTTGCAATATCAGCCATTTCTGAATTGAAAAATATCAAATGATATATATATTCACAAATATTTAATAACACAAACAACAATATTAAATACAAGAACGTATCTAAATAAATTTGTGTAGTTAAACAAAAACGAACGGAGGAGAAATGGACATGATGTGATGTGTGTGTTTGAGAACGGTCTAAAACTTGGATTTCGTGCGTTCATATTTATTTGTTAACTCTATTATATGTTTATTATAATAATTACACTATATTATTTGTATTCATATAATATTATATAGTTTATATTAATGATATATTATTATTATATATAATTTTATTTATATCTTATTATGTTATTTTATCTTTTAACCCAATACTTACCTCTGAATATACATTTCAATATCATATTATTGTTTATTACTATTTATTCTTAAATATCTATTAGATATTTAATACATACATATATTCTTTACATACTATACTATATATTTATGATATTTTTATCCATTTCGTATTGTATTTATAAGGAATATATAATTTTTTTTTATTCACTGACATCATGTTCTTGCATATTATTCTTTGTATATTACTATAACCTTCAATATTTTTCTCATCTTATATATTAAATATTACAAATTTCAACTAAATAAATTTATTATCTTTTTAAATATATTTTTCTTTAATTTTTTCATTATTATTTTCTTTCTTCATTCAATTATAACCTAAAAATTACAGATATTTTATATCAACACTTTTAATCACATACATTTATTTCAAAAATATCTTTATTTATTTATAAAGCTCACACAACACATTTGTCTATCTATTATCCATAATATATATGAATAAATCAATTTTATCCAAAAAATATCCATCAGCATCCTAACCCTTTTTCACATTTTATAAAAAATATAAACTAATTATTATAAATAGGTACCATTAACGTCCAGTATTATAAAGGACACAGTGAATTTATTTCCAAATTAAATATAATTTATTATAACAAATATTATTTGTATTATTATTATATTTTAATTTTTATGAAAATAAAAGTATTGTTGTCAAAAAAATCAACTGTCAATTCACAGAGTTGATTTTATTTACCTACTTTGGAAATAAATTAATTTGTCCTTTTATAATAATAGCCATAAATGTTATATAATTATATTGATCTTTATTTTTAGAATTTGACATGTTTATCTCATTTCAATCTCTTATAATTTATATAGAACATTACAAATGGAAAAGTAATTAAAATATGTAAAAAATCATCCATTCGGATTATATCTATAAAAAAAAAAAATTATAATAATAATAATCAATAAAATACATTTATAGAAATAGATAAAATTTATACGGGTATAATAATATATTAATATTCTTTTTTTATAAAATTCATATTTTGTGGCTCTTAAAAGAGCCGATTTTTTTTAATTTTATCAATATGATATTGATATTTAAGCACGTTCACCACGAATACGTCTTGCCAATTGTATATCTTTTGGCATAATTGTTACACGCTTAGCATGAATAGCACATAAATTGGTATCTTCAAATAATCCAACTAAATAAGCTTCACTTGCCTCTTGTAATGCCATAACAGCAGAACTTTGGAAACGTAAATCTGTTTTAAAATCTTGAGCAATCTCACGAACAAGACGTTGGAATGGTAATTTACGGATCAAAAGTTCTGTACTTTTTTGATAACGACGAATTTCACGCAAAGCAACAGTACCAGGCCTGTATCTATGTGGTTTTTTAACACCACCAGTTGCTGGTGCACTTTTACGAGCAGCCTTTGTTGCAAGTTGCTTACGTGGTGCTTTACCACCAGTAGATTTACGAGCAGTTTGTTTAGTACGCGCCATTTTTAATTTATATGTGTTAAACAATGTACACGTGATACATATAACAGTTTTAATAAAATTTTCTAAGGAGGTATTTATAATAAGGATTACCGTTAACCATAAACCAATAGCACCCATTGGTATAATGGTTTCCCCTTCTCTTTTAGCTTATAAGCTTCTTATAAATAAGGTCTGAGAAATGTGAAATACTGTCAATAATCCTGATTAAGACTATTGTATACTTTAATTTGTAATAATGACTGGACGTGGTAAAGGCGGTAAAGGTTTAGGAAAAGGTGGTGCAAAACGTCATCGTAAGGTATTACGTGATAACATCCAAGGTATTACCAAGCCTGCAATTAGACGTTTAGCACGTCGTGGTGGTGTAAAACGTATATCCGGATTAATCTATGAAGAAACACGCGGTGTATTGAAAGTATTTCTAGAAAATGTTATTAGAGATGCTGTAACATATACTGAACATGCTAAAAGAAAAACTGTAACCGCTATGGATGTTGTTTATGCTTTAAAACGTCAAGGTCGTACTTTATACGGTTTTGGTGGTTAAATACATATTTATATGTGTTTAATATAATAAAAAAAGGCCCTTTTAAGGGCCACAAAATAAATTAAAAAAAAAAAAGAATTATTATTAATATACATATAGTTTTTATTATTAGATATTATAATTTATTAAAATATCAATACAATATTAGTTGATAAACAATATAAAATCTATTATTTCATCAAATTCTAAATTAGAATATTAATTATTATAAAACATTAAACATTATTCAGGTTAACCATTTAAAAAAGTAAAAATATAAACTATTTCAGTGCCCATGCCTAGTACAATTTTTACCTAGCTAGATTATTAAGCCAAGCTTAGGATATACCAATAACGGACCATAAGTGAATATATTATTATAATAGGATTAATTTAAGAAAAATCCAAGAATTAGATAAATATTATTGAATTTCATATATATTTAGATTAATTAAATTCAACTTAATAAAGTTTTTTTTATTTATTATTATTTTACCTGATTATGATGAAATTAAATTGAACAATTATATAATAAATATAATATTCTTATTTTTCAATAATAATTTGTGGCTCTGAAAAGAGCCGATTTTTTTATAGAATGTAAATAACATGATAATTTATTTACTTTGAGCTTGTATATTTAGTTACAGCTTTTGTACCTTCACTTACAGCATGTTTTGCAAGTTCACCAGGCAATAAAAGACGAACAGCTGTTTGTATTTCACGACTAGTAATTGTTGAACGTTTATTATAATGTGCTAAGCGAGAAGCTTCAGCAGCAATACGTTCAAATATATCATTAACAAAACTGTTCATGATACTCATTGCCTTACTAGAAATACCAGTATCAGGATGTACTTGTTTTAACACTTTGTAAATGTACATTGCGTAACTTTCTTTCCTACGGCGTTTCTTCTTTTTATCATCCTTTGATATATTCTTTTGAGCCTTTCCAGCTTTTTTAGCTGCTTTACCACTTGCTTTTGGCGGCATAATGTCTAATCAATTAATATTAATATACTTGAATATACAATACACAAGTTAATATTAAAAAACGTATATATTTTAATCTCTTTATATACTTTATGATAGTTACATAAACTCCTCCTTACGGTAACTGTATAGAGTATGGTTTGTATGTGTAACACTCATGCAACACGTTACGCTATTCGCTCAAACGTTGATCTACAATGGAGAACGGTCATATCTCTTACTGGCTTTAGCTATAAAAACAGTAAAATTTGTGAAATTTTTAAAATAATATAATATTATTACTTACTTAATTTTATTAAGTGGATTATTAAATAATATTAAAGATGTCTGGTCGTGGTAAAGGTGGCAAAGTTAAAGGAAAGGCAAAGAGTCGTTCTAATCGTGCTGGATTACAATTTCCAGTTGGTCGTATACATAGATTATTGCGTAAAGGTAATTATGCAGAACGTGTTGGTGCTGGTGCTCCTGTATATTTAGCTGCTGTTATGGAATATTTGGCTGCTGAAGTACTTGAACTTGCCGGTAATGCTGCACGTGACAATAAAAAAACTAGAATTATTCCACGTCATCTACAATTAGCTATTCGTAATGACGAAGAATTAAATAAGCTATTATCAGGTGTTACAATAGCACAAGGTGGTGTACTGCCAAACATTCAGGCTGTATTATTGCCTAAGAAGACAGAAAAATCAACATAAATTATTGTTATACATAACAATAAACAAAACGGTCCTTTTAAGGACCACAAATCATGTTTTATAAATAAAGAATTAATAATATTTATATTATATAATGATTACATTTTCTTTAGGTGATTATAAAAACTCTTGCTACTCTTGTGGCCATAAAATATGACTTTTCTTATTTTCCTTGTACCTACACAACTGTCAAATGTAATTTTTTCTAAATACATCTGTCATATTTTATTATTATGGTACATACCTTTCTAATATAATTTATATGGACAGTTTGATGATTTTTACAATGATTGCAATTATTGTCGAAAAGCATATTATAATTTTCATTCATTAATATCGCTCTCGCTCTTGCTATTTCTTGCATATCTAAAAAATTAAAAACACATTCTATTTAAATGATTGTTAAATTAATAGACGTGATAGTAAAATATAATTATTTCAATTGCTTTTAATTAACAAATATATGAATTATAAACACTTACATGTTATAATAATCCCAAATGAATATTATATAATTATAAATTATATTTATAACGTTAGTTTAAATATGCACTTTTGACAGATGATAAGGTTACATTCACAAAAAATTAACTTGTTCTGATGACACATAAATATATTATCCCCTAAGAACGTTATTAAAAGTCCCTAAAAATAAAAACTAAACTTCCTAATTTGACTTTATTAAAAAAATATATATTATAAGGTATTTTAATAATGTAATATCATATTTTATATTTAAGTATATATTCATTGAACTTAAATAAATTAATATAACCAAAATAAAGTACTGATAGATATTAAATATTTATAAATTGATCAGCTGTCAGTTGCTTATTTAGAAAACTCACCAATAGATGTCATAAATGGTATCAAATTAAAATGACTTATAAAATATTAATGTATATAAATACTTCAAATTCCGATAAATTATTGTAATTTAAATAAAACACTGATAGATATTAAATATTTATAAATTGATCAGCTGTCAGTTCCTTGGTTGGGAAACACACCAATAGATGGCATAAATGACATCAAATTAGAATGACAAGTAAAAAGTAATTTTAAAATTTTATTTTATTTATTAAATTTAAAGAAAGTAGCCCCTTAATAGTTAATTATGCATAATGATTGTGAAATTAATGATCGAATCACAAAATACTTGTTTACACTAGTATTGCATATAAAAATATTTTCCTATAGTCATTAATTACCATTGATGCTACAAACATGAATTCACAATTTAAATTGTTAAGCGTTTGAATAGTGGTAAAATTAATTGAGACGTGAAAAAATTTAACTTGAACCGTAGAAAGAATATATTTAACCCTCTTTCTCACTACCTACACCTCTTCACTACACCCCCCCCCCCTCCTCCCGCCCGTGATCCTTCAACCCTTTGAATCATCCTGCGGCAGTATTTGGGTCAGCTGCAATTTGACACTATTATTTGGCGGAAAATTCAAAATACCAATTTCACATAACTGTGGGATAAGTCGTGAGAAATGATTTCTTACGCCAGTTTGACTAACTTGTATGCTAATTATCAATTTCAAATATTTTTTAGATAATATTTAAGCTACCACCGTGCGCAATTGGTTGGTAGGTAGGTAGGTAGGTAGGTAGGTAGATAAGGGATAACGGAAGATCCTGGTGAACGGATTAAAGATTTGACCGCGGTGCTCAAATGATCTATGCCTTTTATATAAATAGAACTATAAGAATGATAATTATAAAAAAATTAATTGCAATAAATACCTTGTAGAATAAAAAAAAATTAAATTTTAGGACAAATAGGTAACCTAAAGGATATGCCATACATTTAAGGTTTTTTTATACATTTAATAATATTCTTAATTTTTTTAATATATTTGATGGTCCTTAAAAGGACCGTTTAATGAATTTTGATAAATCGACAAATGCGATTTATAAAATTTATTTCTTTTTTGGTGAAGTTCGCTTTTTCAAACTTTTTGCTTTTGTTGTCTTAGGTTTAGGCGATTTAGGTTTTTTTGTTGGTGCTTTTGTTGTTTTTTTCGCTTTTGATGGTGATTTTGGCTTTACAACTTTTCTTGTAACAGTTTTCTTTTTTTCTAAGCTTGTTGTTGCTTTCTTAGCTTTTGGAGATTTTGTAACACTTGATTTTTTAACTGTTGCAGATTTTTTATCTGATTTTGTTGCAGCTTTAATATTTGTAACTTTTTTCGGTTTTGCAACAGATTTTTTTGTTACAGCAGTTGATGCAAGTTTGAATGAACCTGAAGCACCCTTACCTTTTGTTTGAACAAGTGCACCAGATGCTACACTAGATTTTATATATTTTTTAATAAAAGGTGAAAATTTTTCTGCATCAATCTTATATGTAGCCGAAATATATTTTTTTATTGCCTGAAGCGATGAGCCACCACGTTCTTTTAAATTTTGTATCGCATTATTAACCATAATAGCAGTTGAAGGATGAGAAGCTTTTGGACGATCACTCTTCTTTTTCTCTTTCTTAGCTGTTGCTTTTGGACTTGATTGTTGTTCAACACTAGTTGTTGCAATATCAGCCATTTCTGAATTGAAAAATATCAAATGATATATATATTCACAAATATTTAATAACACAAACAACAATATTAAATACAAGAACGTATCTAAATAAATTTGTGTAGTTAAACAAAAACGAACGGAGGAGAAATGGACATGATGTGATGTGTGTGTTTGAGAACGGTCTAAAACTTGGATTTCGTGCGTTCATATTTATTTGTTAACTCTATTATATGTTTATTATAATAATTACACTATATTATTTGTATTCATATAATATTATATAGTTTATATTAATGATATATTATTATTATATATAATTTTATTTATATCTTATTATGTTATTTTATCTTTTAACCCAATACTTACCTCTGAATATACATTTCAATATCATATTATTGTTTATTACTATTTATTCTTAAATATCTATTAGATATTTAATACATACATATATTCTTTACATACTATACTATATATTTATGATATTTTTATCCATTTCGTATTGTATTTATAAGGAATATATAATTTTTTTTTATTCACTGACATCATGTTCTTGCATATTATTCTTTGTATATTACTATAACCTTCAATATTTTTCTCATCTTATATATTAAATATTACAAATTTCAACTAAATAAATTTATTATCTTTTTAAATATATTTTTCTTTAATTTTTTCATTATTATTTTCTTTCTTCATTCAATTATAACCTAAAAATTACAGATATTTTATATCAACACTTTTAATCACATACATTTATTTCAAAAATATCTTTATTTATTTATAAAGCTCACACAACACATTTGTCTATCTATTATCCATAATATATATGAATAAATCAATTTTATCCAAAAAATATCCATCAGCATCCTAACCCTTTTTCACATTTTATAAAAAATATAAACTAATTATTATAAATAGGTACCATTAACGTCCAGTATTATAAAGGACACAGTGAATTTATTTCCAAATTAAATATAATTTATTATAACAAATATTATTTGTATTATTATTATATTTTAATTTTTATGAAAATAAAAGTATTGTTGTCAAAAAAATCAACTGTCAATTCACAGAGTTGATTTTATTTACCTACTTTGGAAATAAATTAATTTGTCCTTTTATAATAATAGCCATAAATGTTATATAATTATATTGATCTTTATTTTTAGAATTTGACATGTTTATCTCATTTCAATCTCTTATAATTTATATAGAACATTACAAATGGAAAAGTAATTAAAATATGTAAAAAATCATCCATTCGGATTATATCTATAAAAAAAAAAAATTATAATAATAATAATCAATAAAATACATTTATAGAAATAGATAAAATTTATACGGGTATAATAATATATTAATATTCTTTTTTTATAAAATTCATATTTTGTGGCTCTTAAAAGAGCCGATTTTTTTTAATTTTATCAATATGATATTGATATTTAAGCACGTTCACCACGAATACGTCTTGCCAATTGTATATCTTTTGGCATAATTGTTACACGCTTAGCATGAATAGCACATAAATTGGTATCTTCAAATAATCCAACTAAATAAGCTTCACTTGCCTCTTGTAATGCCATAACAGCAGAACTTTGGAAACGTAAATCTGTTTTAAAATCTTGAGCAATCTCACGAACAAGACGTTGGAATGGTAATTTACGGATCAAAAGTTCTGTACTTTTTTGATAACGACGAATTTCACGCAAAGCAACAGTACCAGGCCTGTATCTATGTGGTTTTTTAACACCACCAGTTGCTGGTGCACTTTTACGAGCAGCCTTTGTTGCAAGTTGCTTACGTGGTGCTTTACCACCAGTAGATTTACGAGCAGTTTGTTTAGTACGCGCCATTTTTAATTTATATGTGTTAAACAATGTACACGTGATACATATAACAGTTTTAATAAAATTTTCTAAGGAGGTATTTATAATAAGGATTACCGTTAACCATAAACCAATAGCACCCATTGGTATAATGGTTTCCCCTTCTCTTTTAGCTTATAAGCTTCTTATAAATAAGGTCTGAGAAATGTGAAATACTGTCGGGGTCGGTCGTCGTCTGTCGTCGGTCAGTCTGTTCTCTGCTCTCATCGAGGCAAGAACCCCGCTGCGCTCTACCTGGCAAAGCTTGCGCTGCGCTCTGACTGCATCAAGTGCTGTTACTGTAACAGTACTTGCTCTGCTCTTTTTGTGAAACACACTGACTTGCAAGCCTAGTGCCTCTGCATATATCATTTAACAACATCTTGGTTCCTGTAATCGTTGGTCTCAGGGATAGTGCAACCTCCGGGAGTCATTATCGGGCCCTCTGCACAGGGGTACAACGATTGCTTGAACTTTGATATTGAATCAAGACTTGACAAAGCACTAAGTTCTGTTACGTATAACAGTACTTATTCTGCTCTTTTTGTGAATTATTTCGACTTGCAAGCCCAGTGCCTCTGCATATATACATCACATAACAACATCCTAGTTTTTGCAAACGTTGGTCTCAGGGATAGTGCAACCTCCGGGAGTCATTATCGGGCCCTCTACACAGGGGTACAACGTTTGCTTGAACTTAGATATTGAATAAACGCTCGAACTATCTGAGTCATGAACCCAGCAGTTTTCAAGCTGGAAGAGCTGACGCGCAGAATCGCATCGTATGACCAAAGGCCATGCCTGACTGAGAGAAGTGGTCTTACGTTGCGCGATCTGCAAGCTCAAAAAATAAAGCTTCTTGAAGCTGAGCTCAGCCGTAAGGAAAGCATCAATCCTTCGGCTCCCGAAGCTGGTACAGCCAAGGCTAAATCACCTGTTTCCGCAAGGAAAAGCCCAGCCGGTAAGGCTAAGTCGGCGGTGACAACTACCAAAAAGCCACGTGACTCTTCTGATGGTTCAGAGAGTCACAAGGACAAGAAACTCAAAGTATCTGAGTCACCAGACAAGTCGGATCTGCTGGATCGAGTAGGCAGTGAAGACCTGATGGAGACTGACTCGCAAGTTGCGAGCAGCTCCAGCTCTACAACTGATGGCTTTACTGTTGTTCAACACAGCAGTAAAAAACCAAAAGTTTCATCTGAGCCAGCACCACTCGTTCCTACTGGCAATAGGTTTACTCCTTTAGCGAGTGAACATGTTGAAACAAGAGCTGAAGCTGTGAAGTCGAGAGCTCCACCACCTATTTTTATCAAAAATATCACCTCATGGACTGCGGTCATGAGAGACATTCAGAGCGCGCAAATTAAGATAAAGTCGTCACGCACTACTGACGACGCGATTAAACTGCAGCCTGAATCTATAGATGACTATAGAAAGCTACAGGCGCAGCTCCGCGCTACAAGTGTAGAATTCTACACTTTTCGTTTGAAGAACGAGATTCCACTGCAAGTGGTAATCCGCGGCCTGCCGCTTCAAGTTGAGAGCGACGAAATTGTCGAGGCACTCAGAGCACAGAATTTGCCAGTAATAAAAGCGTATCGCTTCGGCAAATTCCAGAATCTTGTGGTCGTGCATCTTGAACGTAATGATGACGCACGTAAGATTTACGAGCTACATCACTTGCTCCATATTTCTGTCAAGGTAGAAGGCAAGAGACGTAATAAGACTCCAGGTCAATGTCACCGCTGCCAAGCATTTGGTCACTCATCTGCCGGTTGCAGCTTGGCTTGGCGTTGCGTTCGCTGTGGCGAAAGTCATGCTACTCACGCATGTGAGAACAAAAACAAGGAGTCGCACAAGGCCAAATGTGCAAACTGCAAAGAAGAGCACACTGCCAACTACAAAGGCTGTGCTTTCTTTCAGACAGCAGCGGAGAAAGCTAAAGCTCCTAGACTATTGAAGTCTCACAAAAGAGATGAACGTACTTTCGCCCAGATTACAGCGTCAAAACCTACCAGGGCTGCTGACTCTGTAACAATAGCTGCTCAGCCTTCACCTGCTCCACCAGTCCTGGTAGACAAAACTGCAGAACTGCACTCTCAGACTACACAGAGCTGCTCTACCAAGTTTGTTGCCAAACCCAAAACAGTTAAACGTGCAATCGCTACAAAAAAGAAGGGTAAAAAGGCGCTAGCTCACGGAAAAGGCAAATCTGACAAGTCGGCTGATCTGACAGCCAACATTCTCCTTGAGCTGATAAGTAAGATTGACATCCAATCTATCTGTCAGACTCTGCTAACAGCTATAGATAGCTCAACAGAGTCAAACGCCAACATGAACCTATTGAAGATAGCTCTTCAAAATTTACCGACCATCTTAGCTCTGTTCAATCATGACAGTAAATAAGACAAGCGCTGCAAAAAATATACGAATCATTGCCTGGAACTCTGATTCCTTGTCAAACAGAATCGAGGAACTCGAGGAGTTCCTATTTCGCTATCGAGTAGACGTAGCGTTGATAAGCGAGACAATGCTATCCAGCGATGTCAGAACGCCAAACGTACGTAACTTCCTGTGCTACAGGAAGGATCGTCCCACCAGAGGTGGAGGAACAGCAGTACTAGTCAAGCGTACACTAGATCACGTCCTGCTAGACACACCTGATTTGGTGAATCTGGAAGCATGCCAGATAGGTCTACAGGTCGCAGATATTGGCCTTGTTCGCTTGGTAGCTGTGTACAATCAGCCCCACAAGCAACTGCTTCATTCTGATCTCAGAAGTATCCTCAGCCAGGATAATCACCCTGTGATACTGGCTGGAGATCTCAACGCCAAGCATCCCGCATGGAACTGCAGAGTCCAAAACCCGCGAGGCAACAGCCTATACAAGTTTGCAGCAAGCAACCAGTTGCAAGTTATCGCCCCGGACGAACCGACTTACTTCAGCGGTATCGCAGGGCACACGCCAGATATCCTAGATATTGCGGTCTTGAAAGACATCCAGACTCATATCAGGATTGACACGGTGAATGAAATGTCTTCCCGTCATAATCCCATTATTATTGACGTAACAACTGGGGTCGATGAGGGTGTACAAAACCCAAAAAGACACACGGATTGGCAACAGTTTAGTAAAATACTGGATGATGATCTTGGTCCCATCCCTGTGATTTCTAACACAGCTGATATAGATCAGGCTACTCGGCAGCTCACAATCAAAATTCAGAATGCCATCAAAAAAGCTTCCTACGTGTCCAAAAGGAAGTTCAAAAGTCCTGCGCTACCAGCTCACATTGTGCAGCTTATCAGACTGAGGAGACAAGCCAAACAAACCTGGCAGCGCTCTTGTGCTCCAGACGACAAACGCACGTACAACCGTCTCAGCACACAGATACGTGACGCAATCAAGCAGCACAAAAACGAGCAATGGAGAATTTCCATAGAGGCTGCCAATGACGACGATACGCGTTATTGGCGCATTAGTAAGAGCCTACGGAGCAAGAGAGCTCCGGTCAGGGAGATACACGGCCCAAACGGCATAGCTTACTCAGCTTCTGAGAAATCAGAAGCTATCGCCAACAGCCTGGAGACTCAATGCTCTCCAAATTACGACCACGCAGACTTTGAGTTTATCAGACAAACTCATCGGCGAGTCAAAGCTGAAACAAGTCAAGTGGATACGTTACACGTTGACTTCGCAACTCCACAGGAAGTTGGCGATATCCTAGCTAAGCTCAAAGCTAAAAAAGCTCCAGGGCCAGACGATATATCGGCCGGTGCACTAAAAGCGCTCCCAACAAAAGCTGTGGTCGCACTCACAAACATAATCAACGGGATTCTCAGGCTCAACCACTTCCCTGACGAGTGGAAGAAAGCCATCGTAGTGGCAATTCCCAAACCAGGGAAGAGTCTGAAACTCCCTGAAAATTATCGACCCATCAGCCTGCTCAACATCTTAGCAAAAGCAGCTGAGAAAGTAATACTCATCCGCTTGCAGAAAGCTACGGAAGAGCTGAGTATCATTCCTAACGAGCAGTTTGGGTTTAGAAATAACCACTCCACGACCCACCAGCTAGTTAGAGTTGTGGATCATGTCACAGCTGGATTCAGCCATGGCAAAGCAACAGGAGCAGTGCTCCTAGATGTTGCTAAAGCGTTTGATAAAGTCTGGCATCAAGGCCTACTTATCAAACTACTGGACTATGGTTACCCACTTTACCTAGTGAAAACCATCCAGTCATATCTACGGAATAGAACCTTCAGAGTCAAATTTCAAGGTGCACTGTCAACCGAAAAACAAATAGCAGCAGGTGTGGCTCAAGGCTCTTTGCTTTCGCCGCTGCTATTTAATATCTATGTGAGCGACATGCCTAGACCAGCAGGCTCGACTGAAATTGCGCAATACGCTGATGACACGGCGGTTATACACAGCAGCCGTTGTCCAAAACTCATTACGTCCAATCTACAAGTTGCGGTAGATAAGCTGGAGGTCTGGTGCAAGAAGTGGAGAATTGCTGTAAATCCAGATAAAAGTACAGCAATTCTTATTACTCGCCGTAGACTCGCTCCCTATAGCGAGATACGCATGTTCGGCCGTCCTATCCCTTGGAGGGACAAGACAGTGTACCTTGGAATATGCATTGACAAACGGATGAACCACCATCATCAAATTAACAACGCAGTTAATAAAGCTCGAGGCACGTTTATTAAGCTGATACCGCTGCTGGGTAGGAAGAGCTTCCTAACCCTCAACAATAAACTGCGGCTGTATACATCAATCATACGGCCGCAGATGCTATACGCTTCTGCTGCTTGGAACGGCGCAACGACCAAGCAGAAGAAAAAATTGCAAACGCTGCAAAATAAAGTGCTACGTTGCATTGTGGACGCACAACGCTACGTCAGAAATGAGGTCATCCACAAAGACCTCAAAATCGAGACCGTGGAAAACTTTATACGCAAAGATGCGGTAAAGCTTTTCTCGCTGATGGAGCAACATCATAATCCACTTGCTCGTGCAGCAGTGGACTATGATGAAAACCAGCCCTCAAAATATTGCGTCAGGCCGAAGCATATTTTGAAGGCCGGAAAGTAGTCAAAGCCGCAGTAAACTAGAGCGGTACCAAGCTTTCTCGCCGAAGAAAGCGCTGAAATAGGTACAAGAGAGCCCTAGGCTCAGAAACCTTCAAATGAAACAAACAGGTTGAAATACTGTCAATAATCCTGATTAAGACTATTGTATACTTTAATTTGTAATAATGACTGGACGTGGTAAAGGCGGTAAAGGTTTAGGAAAAGGTGGTGCAAAACGTCATCGTAAGGTATTACGTGATAACATCCAAGGTATTACCAAGCCTGCAATTAGACGTTTAGCACGTCGTGGTGGTGTAAAACGTATATCCGGATTAATCTATGAAGAAACACGCGGTGTATTGAAAGTATTTCTAGAAAATGTTATTAGAGATGCTGTAACATATACTGAACATGCTAAAAGAAAAACTGTAACCGCTATGGATGTTGTTTATGCTTTAAAACGTCAAGGTCGTACTTTATACGGTTTTGGTGGTTAAATACATATTTATATGTGTTTAATATAATAAAAAAAGGCCCTTTTAAGGGCCACAAAATAAATTAAAAAAAAAAAGAATTATTATTAATATACATATAGTTTTTATTATTAGATATTATAATTTATTAAAATATCAATACAATATTAGTTGATAAACAATATAAAATCTATTATTTCATCAAATTCTAAATTAGAATATTAATTATTATAAAACATTAAACATTATTCAGGTTAACCATTTAAAAAAGTAAAAATATAAACTATTTCAGTGCCCATGCCTAGTACAATTTTTACCTAGCTAGATTATTAAGCCAAGCTTAGGATATACCAATAACGGACCATAAGTGAATATATTATTATAATAGGATTAATTTAAGAAAAATCCAAGAATTAGATAAATATTATTGAATTTCATATATATTTAGATTAATTAAATTCAACTTAATAAAGTTTTTTTTATTTATTATTATTTTACCTGATTATGATGAAATTAAATTGAACAATTATATAATAAATATAATATTCTTATTTTTCAATAATAATTTGTGGCTCTGAAAAGAGCCGATTTTTTTATAGAATGTAAATAACATGATAATTTATTTACTTTGAGCTTGTATATTTAGTTACAGCTTTTGTACCTTCACTTACAGCATGTTTTGCAAGTTCACCAGGCAATAAAAGACGAACAGCTGTTTGTATTTCACGACTAGTAATTGTTGAACGTTTATTATAATGTGCTAAGCGAGAAGCTTCAGCAGCAATACGTTCAAATATATCATTAACAAAACTGTTCATGATACTCATTGCCTTACTAGAAATACCAGTATCAGGATGTACTTGTTTTAACACTTTGTAAATGTACATTGCGTAACTTTCTTTCCTACGGCGTTTCTTCTTTTTATCATCCTTTGATATATTCTTTTGAGCCTTTCCAGCTTTTTTAGCTGCTTTACCACTTGCTTTTGGCGGCATAATGTCTAATCAATTAATATTAATATACTTGAATATACAATACACAAGTTAATATTAAAAAACGTATATATTTTAATCTCTTTATATACTTTATGATAGTTACATAAACTCCTCCTTACGGTAACTGTATAGAGTATGGTTTGTATGTGTAACACTCATGCAACACGTTACGCTATTCGCTCAAACGTTGATCTACAATGGAGAACGGTCATATCTCTTACTGGCTTTAGCTATAAAAACAGTAAAATTTGTGAAATTTTTAAAATAATATAATATTATTACTTACTTAATTTTATTAAGTGGATTATTAAATAATATTAAAGATGTCTGGTCGTGGTAAAGGTGGCAAAGTTAAAGGAAAGGCAAAGAGTCGTTCTAATCGTGCTGGATTACAATTTCCAGTTGGTCGTATACATAGATTATTGCGTAAAGGTAATTATGCAGAACGTGTTGGTGCTGGTGCTCCTGTATATTTAGCTGCTGTTATGGAATATTTGGCTGCTGAAGTACTTGAACTTGCCGGTAATGCTGCACGTGACAATAAAAAAACTAGAATTATTCCACGTCATCTACAATTAGCTATTCGTAATGACGAAGAATTAAATAAGCTATTATCAGGTGTTACAATAGCACAAGGTGGTGTACTGCCAAACATTCAGGCTGTATTATTGCCTAAGAAGACAGAAAAATCAACATAAATTATTGTTATACATAACAATAAACAAAACGGTCCTTTTAAGGACCACAAATCATGTTTTATAAATAAAGAATTAATAATATTTATATTATATAATGATTACATTTTCTTTAGGTGATTATAAAAACTCTTGCTACTCTTGTGGCCATAAAATATGACTTTTCTTATTTTCCTTGTACCTACACAACTGTCAAATGTAATTTTTTCTAAATACATCTGTCATATTTTATTATTATGGTACATACCTTTCTAATATAATTTATATGGACAGTTTGATGATTTTTACAATGATTGCAATTATTGTCGAAAAGCATATTATAATTTTCATTCATTAATATCGCTCTCGCTCTTGCTATTTCTTGCATATCTAAAAAATTAAAAACACATTCTATTTAAATGATTGTTAAATTAATAGACGTGATAGTAAAATATAATTATTTCAATTGCTTTTAATTAACAAATATATGAATTATAAACACTTACATGTTATAATAATCCCAAATGAATATTATATAATTATAAATTATATTTATAACGTTAGTTTAAATATGCACTTTTGACAGATGATAAGGTTACATTCACAAAAAATTAACTTGTTCTGATGACACATAAATATATTATCCCCTAAGAACGTTATTAAAAGTCCCTAAAAATAAAAACTAAACTTCCTAATTTGACTTTATTAAAAAAATATATATTATAAGGTATTTTAATAATGTAATATCATATTTTATATTTAAGTATATATTCATTGAACTTAAATAAATTAATATAACCAAAATAAAGTACTGATAGATATTAAATATTTATAAATTGATCAGCTGTCAGTTGCTTATTTAGAAAACTCACCAATAGATGTCATAAATGGTATCAAATTAAAATGACTTATAAAATATTAATGTATATAAATACTTCAAATTCCGATAAATTATTGTAATTTAAATAAAACACTGATAGATATTAAATATTTATAAATTGATCAGCTGTCAGTTCCTTGGTTGGGAAACACACCAATAGATGGCATAAATGACATCAAATTAGAATGACAAGTAAAAAGTAATTTTAAAATTTTATTTTATTTATTAAATTTAAAGAAAGTAGCCCCTTAATAGTTAATTATGCATAATGATTGTGAAATTAATGATCGAATCACAAAATACTTGTTTACACTAGTATTGCATATAAAAATATTTTCCTATAGTCATTAATTACCATTGATGCTACAAACATGAATTCACAATTTAAATTGTTAAGCGTTTGAATAGTGGTAAAATTAATTGAGACGTGAAAAAATTTAACTTGAACCGTAGAAAGAATATATTTAACCCTCTTTCTCACTACCTACACCTCTTCACTACACCCCCCCCCCTCCTCCCGCCCGTGATCCTTCAACTCTTTGAATCATCCTGCGGCAGTATTTGGGTCAGCTGCAATTTGACACTATTATTTGGCGGAAAATTCAAAATACCAATTTCACATAACTGTGGGATAAGTCGTGAGAAATGATTTCTTACGCCAGTTTGACTAACTTGTATGCTAATTATCAATTTCAAATATTTTTTAGATAATATTTAAGCTACCACCGTGCGCAATTGGTTGGTAGGTAGGTAGGTAGGTAGGTAGGTAGATAAGGGATAACGGAAGATCCTGGTGAACGGATTAAAGATTTGACCGCGGTGCTCAAATGATCTATGCCTTTTATATAAATAGAACTATAAGAATGATAATTATAAAAAAATTAATTGCAATAAATACCTTGTAGAATAAAAAAAAATTAAATTTTAGGACAAATAGGTAACCTAAAGGATATGCCATACATTTAAGGTTTTTTTATACATTTAATAATATTCTTAATTTTTTTAATATATTTGATGGTCCTTAAAAGGACCGTTTAATGAATTTTGATAAATCGACAAATGCGATTTATAAAATTTATTTCTTTTTTGGTGAAGTTCGCTTTTTCAAACTTTTTGCTTTTGTTGTCTTAGGTTTAGGCGATTTAGGTTTTTTTGTTGGTGCTTTTGTTGTTTTTTTCGCTTTTGATGGTGATTTTGGCTTTACAACTTTTCTTGTAACAGTTTTCTTTTTTTCTAAGCTTGTTGTTGCTTTCTTAGCTTTTGGAGATTTTGTAACACTTGATTTTTTAACTGTTGCAGATTTTTTATCTGATTTTGTTGCAGCTTTAATATTTGTAACTTTTTTCGGTTTTGCAACAGATTTTTTTGTTACAGCAGTTGATGCAAGTTTGAATGAACCTGAAGCACCCTTACCTTTTGTTTGAACAAGTGCACCAGATGCTACACTAGATTTTATATATTTTTTAATAAAAGGTGAAAATTTTTCTGCATCAATCTTATATGTAGCCGAAATATATTTTTTTATTGCCTGAAGCGATGAGCCACCACGTTCTTTTAAATTTTGTATCGCATTATTAACCATAATAGCAGTTGAAGGATGAGAAGCTTTTGGACGATCACTCTTCTTTTTCTCTTTCTTAGCTGTTGCTTTTGGACTTGATTGTTGTTCAACACTAGTTGTTGCAATATCAGCCATTTCTGAATTGAAAAATATCAAATGATATATATATTCACAAATATTTAATAACACAAACAACAATATTAAATACAAGAACGTATCTAAATAAATTTGTGTAGTTAAACAAAAACGAACGGAGGAGAAATGGACATGATGTGATGTGTGTGTTTGAGAACGGTCTAAAACTTGGATTTCGTGCGTTCATATTTATTTGTTAACTCTATTATATGTTTATTATAATAATTACACTATATTATTTGTATTCATATAATATTATATAGTTTATATTAATGATATATTATTATTATATATAATTTTATTTATATCTTATTATGTTATTTTATCTTTTAACCCAATACTTACCTCTGAATATACATTTCAATATCATATTATTGTTTATTACTATTTATTCTTAAATATCTATTAGATATTTAATACATACATATATTCTTTACATACTATACTATATATTTATGATATTTTTATCCATTTCGTATTGTATTTATAAGGAATATATAATTTTTTTTTATTCACTGACATCATGTTCTTGCATATTATTCTTTGTATATTACTATAACCTTCAATATTTTTCTCATCTTATATATTAAATATTACAAATTTCAACTAAATAAATTTATTATCTTTTTAAATATATTTTTCTTTAATTTTTTCATTATTATTTTCTTTCTTCATTCAATTATAACCTAAAAATTACAGATATTTTATATCAACACTTTTAATCACATACATTTATTTCAAAAATATCTTTATTTATTTATAAAGCTCACACAACACATTTGTCTATCTATTATCCATAATATATATGAATAAATCAATTTTATCCAAAAAATATCCATCAGCATCCTAACCCTTTTTCACATTTTATAAAAAATATAAACTAATTATTATAAATAGGTACCATTAACGTCCAGTATTATAAAGGACACAGTGAATTTATTTCCAAATTAAATATAATTTATTATAACAAATATTATTTGTATTATTATTATATTTTAATTTTTATGAAAATAAAAGTATTGTTGTCAAAAAAATCAACTGTCAATTCACAGAGTTGATTTTATTTACCTACTTTGGAAATAAATTAATTTGTCCTTTTATAATAATAGCCATAAATGTTATATAATTATATTGATCTTTATTTTTAGAATTTGACATGTTTATCTCATTTCAATCTCTTATAATTTATATAGAACATTACAAATGGAAAAGTAATTAAAATATGTAAAAAATCATCCATTCGGATTATATCTATAAAAAAAAAAAATTATAATAATAATAATCAATAAAATACATTTATAGAAATAGATAAAATTTATACGGGTATAATAATATATTAATATTCTTTTTTTATAAAATTCATATTTTGTGGCTCTTAAAAGAGCCGATTTTTTTTAATTTTATCAATATGATATTGATATTTAAGCACGTTCACCACGAATACGTCTTGCCAATTGTATATCTTTTGGCATAATTGTTACACGCTTAGCATGAATAGCACATAAATTGGTATCTTCAAATAATCCAACTAAATAAGCTTCACTTGCCTCTTGTAATGCCATAACAGCAGAACTTTGGAAACGTAAATCTGTTTTAAAATCTTGAGCAATCTCACGAACAAGACGTTGGAATGGTAATTTACGGATCAAAAGTTCTGTACTTTTTTGATAACGACGAATTTCACGCAAAGCAACAGTACCAGGCCTGTATCTATGTGGTTTTTTAACACCACCAGTTGCTGGTGCACTTTTACGAGCAGCCTTTGTTGCAAGTTGCTTACGTGGTGCTTTACCACCAGTAGATTTACGAGCAGTTTGTTTAGTACGCGCCATTTTTAATTTATATGTGTTAAACAATGTACACGTGATACATATAACAGTTTTAATAACCTGTTTGTTTCATTTGAAGGTTTCTGAGCCTAGGGCTCTCTTGTACCTATTTCAGCGCTTTCTTCGGCGAGAAAGCTTGGTACCGCTCTAGCTTACTGCGGCTTTGACTACTTTCCGGCCTTCAAAATATGCTTCGGCCTGACGCAATATTTTGAGGGCTGGTTTTCATCATAGTCCACTGCTGCACGAGCTAGTGGATTATGATGCTGCTCCATCAGCGAGAAAAGCTTTACCGCATCTTTGCGTATAAAGTTTTCCACGGTCTCTATTTTGAGGTCTTTGTGGATGACCTCATTTCTGACGTAGCGTTGTGCGTCCACAATGCAACGTAGCACTTTATTTTGCAGCGTTTGCAATTTTTTCTTCTGCTTGGTCGTTGCGCCGTTCCAAGCAGCAGAAGCGTATAGCATCTGCGGCCGTATGATTGATGTATACAGCCGCAGTTTATTGTTGAGGGTCAGGAAGCTCTTCCTACCCAGCAGCGGTATCAGCTTAATAAACGTGCCTCGAGCTTTATTAACTGCGTTGTTAATTTGATGATGGTGGTTCATCCGTTTGTCAATGCATATCCCAAGGTACACTGTCTTGTCCCTCCAAGGGATAGGACGGCCAAACATGCGTATCTCGCTATAGGGAGCGAGTCTACGGCGAGTAATAAGAATTGCTGTACTTTTATCTGGATTTACAGCAATTCTCCACTTCTTGCACCAGACCTCCAGCTTATCTACCGCAACTTGTAGATTGGACGTTATGAGTTTTGGACTACGACTGCTGTGTATAACCGCCGTGTCATCAGCGTATTGCGCAATTTCAGTCGAGCCTGCTGGTCTAGGCATGTCGCTCACATAGATATTGAATAGCAGTGGCGAAAGCAAAGAGCCTTGAGCCACACCTGCTGCTATTTGTTTTTCGCTTGACAGTGCACCTTGAAATTTGACTCTGAAGGTTCTATTCCGTAGATATGACTGGATGGTTTTCACTAGGTAAAGTGGGTAACCATAGTCCAGTAGTTTGATAAGTAGGCCTTGATGCCAGACTTTATCAAACGCTTTAGCAACATCTAGGAGCACTGCTCCTGTTGCTTTGCCATGGCTGAATCCAGCTGTGACATGATCCACAACTCTAACTAGCTGGTGGGTCGTGGAGTGGTTATTTCTAAACCCAAACTGCTCGTTGGGAATGATACTCAGCTCTTCCGTAGCTTTCTGCAAGCGGATGAGTATTACTTTCTCAGCTGCTTTTGCTAAGATGTTGAGCAGGCTGATGGGTCGATAATTTTCAGGGAGTTTCAGACTCTTCCCTGGTTTGGGAATTGCCACTACGATGGCTTTCTTCCACTCGTCAGGGAAGTGGTTGAGCCTGAGAATCCCGTTGATTATGTTTGTAAGTGCGACCACAGCTTTTGTTGGGAGCGCTTTTAGTGCACCGGCCGATATATCGTCCGGCCCTGGAGCTTTTTTAGCTTTGAGCTTAGCTAGGATATCGCCAACTTCCTGTGGAGTTGCGAAGTCAACGTGTAACGTATCCACTTGACTTGTTTCAGCTTTGACTCGCCGATGAGTTTGTCTGATAAACTCAAAGTCTGCGTGGTCGTAATTTGGAGAGCATTGAGTCTCCAGGCTGTTGGCGATAGCTTCTGATTTCTCAGAAGCTGAGTAAGCTATGCCGTTTGGGCCGTGTATCTCCCTGACCGGAGCTCTCTTGCTCCGTAGGCTCTTACTAATGCGCCAATAACGCGTATCGTCGTCATTGGCAGCCTCTATGGAAATTCTCCATTGCTCGTTTTTGTGCTGCTTGATTGCGTCACGTATCTGTGTGCTGAGACGGTTGTACGTGCGTTTGTCGTCTGGAGCACAAGAGCGCTGCCAGGTTTGTTTGGCTTGTCTCCTCAGTCTGATAAGCTGCACAATGTGAGCTGGTAGCGCAGGACTTTTGAACTTCCTTTTGGACACGTAGGAAGCTTTTTTGATGGCATTCTGAATTTTGATTGTGAGCTGCCGAGTAGCCTGATCTATATCAGCTGTGTTAGAAATCACAGGGATGGGACCAAGATCATCATCCAGTATTCTACTAAACTGTTGCCAGTCCGTGTGTCTTTTTGGGTTTTGTACACCCTCATCGACCCCAGTTTCTACGTCAATAATAATGGGATTATGACGGGAAGACATTTCATTCACCGTGTCAATCCTGATATGAGTCTGGATGTCTTTCAAGACCGCAATATCTAGGATATCTGGCGTGTGCCCTGCGATACCGCTGAAGTAAGTCGGTTCGTCCGGGGCGATAACTTGCAACTGGTTGCTTGCTGCAAACTTGTATAGGCTGTTGCCTCGCGGGTTTTGGACTCTGCAGTTCCATGCGGGATGCTTGGCGTTGAGATCTCCTGCCAGTATCACAGGGTGATTATCCTGGCTGAGGATACTTCTGAGATCAGAATGAAGCAGTTGCTTGTGGGGCTGATTGTACACAGCTACCAAGCGAACAAGGCCAATATCTGCGACCTGTAGACCTATCTGGCATGCTTCCAGATTCACCAAATCAGGTGTGTCTAGCAGGACGTGATCTAGTGTACGCTTGACTAGTATTGCTGTCCCTCCACCTCTGGTGGGACGATCCTTCCTGTAGCACAGGAAGTTACGTACGTTTGGCGTTCTGACATTGCTGGATAACATTGTCTCGCTTATCAACGCTACGTCTACTCGATAGCGAAATAGGAACTCCTCGAGTTCCTCGATTCTGTTTGACAAGGAATCAGCGTTCCAGGCAACGATTCGTATATTTTTTGCAGCGCTTGTCTTATTTACTGTCATGATTGAACAGAGCTAAGATGGTCGGTAAATTTTGAAGAGCTATCTTCAATAGGTTCATGTTGGCGTTTGACTCTGTTGAGCTATCTATAGCTGTTAGCAGAGTCTGACAGATAGATTGGATGTCAATCTTACTGATTAGCTCAAGGAGAATGTTAGCTGTCAGATCAGCCGACTTGTCAGATTTACCTTTTCCGTGAGCTAGCGCCTTTTTACCCTTCTTTTTTATAGCGATTGCACGTTTAACTGTTTTGGGTTTGGCAACAAACTTGGTAGAGCAGCTCTGTGTTGTCTGAGAGTGCAGTTCTGCAGTTTTGTCTACCAGGACTGGTGGAGCAGGTGAAGGCTGAGCAGCTTTTGTCACAGAGTCAACAGCCCTGGTAGGTTTTGACGCTGTGATCTGGGCGAACGTACGTTCATCTCTTTTTTGAGACTTCAATAGTCTAGGAGTTTTAGCTTTCTCCGCTGCTGTCTGAAAGAAAGCACAGCCTTTGTAGTTGGCAGTGTGCTCTTCTTTGCAGTTTGCACATTTGGCCTTGTGCGACTCCTTGTTCTTGTTCTCACATTCGTGAGTAGCATGACTTTCGCCACAGCGAACGCAACGCCAAGCCAAGCTGCAACCGGCAGATGAGTGACCGAATGCTTGGCAGCGGTGACATTGACCTGGGGTCTTATTACGTCTCTTGCCTTCTACCTTAACAGAGATATGGAGCAAGTGATGTAGCTCATAGATCTTACGTGCGTCATCGTTACGTTCAAGATGCACGACCACAAGATTCTGAAATTTGCCAAAGCGATATGCTTTTATTACTGGCAAATTCTGTGCTCTGAGTGCCTCGACAATTTCGTCGCTCTCAACTTGAAGCGGCAGGCCGCGGATTACCACTTGCAGTGGAATCTCGTTCTTCAAACGAAAAGTATAGAATTCTACATTTGTAGCGCGGAGCTGCGTCTGCAGCTTTCTATAGTCATCTATAGTTTCAGGCTGCAGTTTAATCGAGTCGTCAGTAGTGCGTGACGACTTTATTTTAATTTGCGCGCTCTGAATGTCTCTCATGACCGCAGTCCATGAGGTGATATTTTTGATAAAAATAGGTGGTGGAGCTCTCGACTTCACAACTTCAGCTCTTGTTTCATCATGTTCACTCGCTAAAGGAGTGAACCGATTGCCAGTAGGAACAAGTGGTACTGGCTCAGTTAGCACTTTTGGTTTTTTACTGCTGTGTTGAACAACAGTAAAGCTTTCAGTTGTAGAGCTGGAGCTGCTCGCAACTTGCGAGTCGGTCTCCATCAAGTCTTCACTGCCTACTCGATCCAGCAGATCCGACTTGTCTGGTGACTCAGATACTTTAAGTTTCTTGTCCATGTGACTCTCTGAACCATCAGAAGAGTCACGTGGCTTTTTGGTAGTTGTCACCACCGGCTTAGCCTTACCGGCTGGGCTTTTCCTTGCGGAAACAGGTGATTTAGCCTTGGCTGTACCAGCTTCTGGAGCCGAAGGATTGATGCTTTCCTTACGGCTGAGCTCAGCTTCAAGAAGCTTGATTTTTTGAGCTTGCAGATCGCGCAACGTAAGACCACTTCTCTCAGTCAGGCATGGCCTTTGGTCATACGATGCGATTCTGCGCGTCAGCTCTTCCAGCTTGAAAACTGCTGGATTCATAATGACTCGTCAGATAGTTCGAGCGTTTATTCAATATCTAAGTTCAAGCAAACGTTGTACCCCTGTGTAGAGGGCCCGATAATGACTCCGGAGGTTGCACTAACCCTGAGACCAACGCTTGCAAAAACCAGGATGTTGTTATGTGATGTTTATATGCAGAGGCACTGGGCTTGCAAGTCAAAATAATTCACAAAAAGAGCAGAGTAAGTACTGTTATACGTAACAGAACTTAGTGCTTTGTCAAGTCTTGTTTCAATATCAAAGTTCAAGCAATCGTTGTACCCCTGTGCAGAGGGCCCGATAATGACTCCCGGAGGTTGCACTATCCCTGAGACCAACGATTACAGAAACCAAGATGTTGTTAAATGATATATGCAGAGGCACTAGGCTTGCAAGTCAGTGTGTTTCACAAAAAAGAGCAGAGCAAGTACTGTTACAGTAACAGCACTTGATGCAGTCAGAGCGCAGCGAAAGCTTTGCCAGGTAGAGCGCAGCGGGGTTCTTGCCTCGATGAGAGCAGAGAACAGACTGACAAAAAGACCGACCGACGACGACGACTGACCACAGACGACGGACGACGACAGTTTTAATAAAATTTTCTAAGGAGGTATTTATAATAAGGATTACCGTTAACCATAAACCAATAGCACCCATTGGTATAATGGTTTCC
This sequence comes from Dromius quadrimaculatus, assembly GCA_963989225.1. Classification (NCBI taxonomy): domain Eukaryota; kingdom Metazoa; phylum Arthropoda; class Insecta; order Coleoptera; family Carabidae; genus Dromius; species Dromius quadrimaculatus. The sequence continues at coordinate 49,404 of CAXDIG010000101.1, forward strand.
CCTTCTCTTTTAGCTTATAAGCTTCTTATAAATAAGGTCTGAGAAATGTGAAATACTGTCAATAATCCTGATTAAGACTATTGTATACTTTAATTTGTAATAATGACTGGACGTGGTAAAGGCGGTAAAGGTTTAGGAAAAGGTGGTGCAAAACGTCATCGTAAGGTATTACGTGATAACATCCAAGGTATTACCAAGCCTGCAATTAGACGTTTAGCACGTCGTGGTGGTGTAAAACGTATATCCGGATTAATCTATGAAGAAACACGCGGTGTATTGAAAGTATTTCTAGAAAATGTTATTAGAGATGCTGTAACATATACTGAACATGCTAAAAGAAAAACTGTAACCGCTATGGATGTTGTTTATGCTTTAAAACGTCAAGGTCGTACTTTATACGGTTTTGGTGGTTAAATACATATTTATATGTGTTTAATATAATAAAAAAAGGCCCTTTTAAGGGCCACAAAATAAATTAAAAAAAAAAAAGAATTATTATTAATATACATATAGTTTTTATTATTAGATATTATAATTTATTAAAATATCAATACAATATTAGTTGATAAACAATATAAAATCTATTATTTCATCAAATTCTAAATTAGAATATTAATTATTATAAAACATTAAACATTATTCAGGTTAACCATTTAAAAAAGTAAAAATATAAACTATTTCAGTGCCCATGCCTAGTACAATTTTTACCTAGCTAGATTATTAAGCCAAGCTTAGGATATACCAATAACGGACCATAAGTGAATATATTATTATAATAGGATTAATTTAAGAAAAATCCAAGAATTAGATAAATATTATTGAATTTCATATATATTTAGATTAATTAAATTCAACTTAATAAAGTTTTTTTTATTTATTATTATTTTACCTGATTATGATGAAATTAAATTGAACAATTATATAATAAATATAATATTCTTATTTTTCAATAATAATTTGTGGCTCTGAAAAGAGCCGATTTTTTTATAGAATGTAAATAACATGATAATTTATTTACTTTGAGCTTGTATATTTAGTTACAGCTTTTGTACCTTCACTTACAGCATGTTTTGCAAGTTCACCAGGCAATAAAAGACGAACAGCTGTTTGTATTTCACGACTAGTAATTGTTGAACGTTTATTATAATGTGCTAAGCGAGAAGCTTCAGCAGCAATACGTTCAAATATATCATTAACAAAACTGTTCATGATACTCATTGCCTTACTAGAAATACCAGTATCAGGATGTACTTGTTTTAACACTTTGTAAATGTACATTGCGTAACTTTCTTTCCTACGGCGTTTCTTCTTTTTATCATCCTTTGATATATTCTTTTGAGCCTTTCCAGCTTTTTTAGCTGCTTTACCACTTGCTTTTGGCGGCATAATGTCTAATCAATTAATATTAATATACTTGAATATACAATACACAAGTTAATATTAAAAAACGTATATATTTTAATCTCTTTATATACTTTATGATAGTTACATAAACTCCTCCTTACGGTAACTGTATAGAGTATGGTTTGTATGTGTAACACTCATGCAACACGTTACGCTATTCGCTCAAACGTTGATCTACAATGGAGAACGGTCATATCTCTTACTGGCTTTAGCTATAAAAACAGTAAAATTTGTGAAATTTTTAAAATAATATAATATTATTACTTACTTAATTTTATTAAGTGGATTATTAAATAATATTAAAGATGTCTGGTCGTGGTAAAGGTGGCAAAGTTAAAGGAAAGGCAAAGAGTCGTTCTAATCGTGCTGGATTACAATTTCCAGTTGGTCGTATACATAGATTATTGCGTAAAGGTAATTATGCAGAACGTGTTGGTGCTGGTGCTCCTGTATATTTAGCTGCTGTTATGGAATATTTGGCTGCTGAAGTACTTGAACTTGCCGGTAATGCTGCACGTGACAATAAAAAAACTAGAATTATTCCACGTCATCTACAATTAGCTATTCGTAATGACGAAGAATTAAATAAGCTATTATCAGGTGTTACAATAGCACAAGGTGGTGTACTGCCAAACATTCAGGCTGTATTATTGCCTAAGAAGACAGAAAAATCAACATAAATTATTGTTATACATAACAATAAACAAAACGGTCCTTTTAAGGACCACAAATCATGTTTTATAAATAAAGAATTAATAATATTTATATTATATAATGATTACATTTTCTTTAGGTGATTATAAAAACTCTTGCTACTCTTGTGGCCATAAAATATGACTTTTCTTATTTTCCTTGTACCTACACAACTGTCAAATGTAATTTTTTCTAAATACATCTGTCATATTTTATTATTATGGTACATACCTTTCTAATATAATTTATATGGACAGTTTGATGATTTTTACAATGATTGCAATTATTGTCGAAAAGCATATTATAATTTTCATTCATTAATATCGCTCTCGCTCTTGCTATTTCTTGCATATCTAAAAAATTAAAAACACATTCTATTTAAATGATTGTTAAATTAATAGACGTGATAGTAAAATATAATTATTTCAATTGCTTTTAATTAACAAATATATGAATTATAAACACTTACATGTTATAATAATCCCAAATGAATATTATATAATTATAAATTATATTTATAACGTTAGTTTAAATATGCACTTTTGACAGATGATAAGGTTACATTCACAAAAAATTAACTTGTTCTGATGACACATAAATATATTATCCCCTAAGAACGTTATTAAAAGTCCCTAAAAATAAAAACTAAACTTCCTAATTTGACTTTATTAAAAAAATATATATTATAAGGTATTTTAATAATGTAATATCATATTTTATATTTAAGTATATATTCATTGAACTTAAATAAATTAATATAACCAAAATAAAGTACTGATAGATATTAAATATTTATAAATTGATCAGCTGTCAGTTGCTTATTTAGAAAACTCATCAATAGATGTCATAAATGGTATCAAATTAAAATGACTTATAAAATATTAATGTATATAAATACTTCAAATTCCGATAAATTATTGTAATTTAAATAAAACACTGATAGATATTAAATATTTATAAATTGATCAGCTGTCAGTTCCTTGGTTGGGAAACACACCAATAGATGGCATAAATGACATCAAATTAGAATGACAAGTAAAAAGTAATTTTAAAATTTTATTTTATTTATTAAATTTAAAGAAAGTAGCCCCTTAATAGTTAATTATGCATAATGATTGTGAAATTAATGATCGAATCACAAAATACTTGTTTACACTAGTATTGCATATAAAAATATTTTCCTATAGTCATTAATTACCATTGATGCTACAAACATGAATTCACAATTTAAATTGTTAAGCGTTTGAATAGTGGTAAAATTAATTGAGACGTGAAAAAATTTAACTTGAACCGTAGAAAGAATATATTTAACCCTCTTTCTCACTACCTACACCTCTTCACTACACCCCCCCCCCCTCCTCCCGCCCGTGATCCTTCAACCCTTTGAATCATCCTGCGGCAGTATTTGGGTCAGCTGCAATTTGACACTATTATTTGGCGGAAAATTCAAAATACCAATTTCACATAACTGTGGGATAAGTCGTGAGAAATGATTTCTTACGCCAGTTTGACTAACTTGTATGCTAATTATCAATTTCAAATATTTTTTAGATAATATTTAAGCTACCACCGTGCGCAATTGGTTGGTAGGTAGGTAGGTAGGTAGGTAGGTAGATAAGGGATAACGGAAGATCCTGGTGAACGGATTAAAGATTTGACCGCGGTGCTCAAATGATCTATGCCTTTTATATAAATAGAACTATAAGAATGATAATTATAAAAAAATTAATTGCAATAAATACCTTGTAGAATAAAAAAAAATTAAATTTTAGGACAAATAGGTAACCTAAAGGATATGCCATACATTTAAGGTTTTTTTATACATTTAATAATATTCTTAATTTTTTTAATATATTTGATGGTCCTTAAAAGGACCGTTTAATGAATTTTGATAAATCGACAAATGCGATTTATAAAATTTATTTCTTTTTTGGTGAAGTTCGCTTTTTCAAACTTTTTGCTTTTGTTGTCTTAGGTTTAGGCGATTTAGGTTTTTTTGTTGGTGCTTTTGTTGTTTTTTTCGCTTTTGATGGTGATTTTGGCTTTACAACTTTTCTTGTAACAGTTTTCTTTTTTTCTAAGCTTGTTGTTGCTTTCTTAGCTTTTGGAGATTTTGTAACACTTGATTTTTTAACTGTTGCAGATTTTTTATCTGATTTTGTTGCAGCTTTAATATTTGTAACTTTTTTCGGTTTTGCAACAGATTTTTTTGTTACAGCAGTTGATGCAAGTTTGAATGAACCTGAAGCACCCTTACCTTTTGTTTGAACAAGTGCACCAGATGCTACACTAGATTTTATATATTTTTTAATAAAAGGTGAAAATTTTTCTGCATCAATCTTATATGTAGCCGAAATATATTTTTTTATTGCCTGAAGCGATGAGCCACCACGTTCTTTTAAATTTTGTATCGCATTATTAACCATAATAGCAGTTGAAGGATGAGAAGCTTTTGGACGATCACTCTTCTTTTTCTCTTTCTTAGCTGTTGCTTTTGGACTTGATTGTTGTTCAACACTAGTTGTTGCAATATCAGCCATTTCTGAATTGAAAAATATCAAATGATATATATATTCACAAATATTTAATAACACAAACAACAATATTAAATACAAGAACGTATCTAAATAAATTTGTGTAGTTAAACAAAAACGAACGGAGGAGAAATGGACATGATGTGATGTGTGTGTTTGAGAACGGTCTAAAACTTGGATTTCGTGCGTTCATATTTATTTGTTAACTCTATTATATGTTTATTATAATAATTACACTATATTATTTGTATTCATATAATATTATATAGTTTATATTAATGATATATTATTATTATATATAATTTTATTTATATCTTATTATGTTATTTTATCTTTTAACCCAATACTTACCTCTGAATATACATTTCAATATCATATTATTGTTTATTACTATTTATTCTTAAATATCTATTAGATATTTAATACATACATATATTCTTTACATACTATACTATATATTTATGATATTTTTATCCATTTCGTATTGTATTTATAAGGAATATATAATTTTTTTTTATTCACTGACATCATGTTCTTGCATATTATTCTTTGTATATTACTATAACCTTCAATATTTTTCTCATCTTATATATTAAATATTACAAATTTCAACTAAATAAATTTATTATCTTTTTAAATATATTTTTCTTTAATTTTTTCATTATTATTTTCTTTCTTCATTCAATTATAACCTAAAAATTACAGATATTTTATATCAACACTTTTAATCACATACATTTATTTCAAAAATATCTTTATTTATTTATAAAGCTCACACAACACATTTGTCTATCTATTATCCATAATATATATGAATAAATCAATTTTATCCAAAAAATATCCATCAGCATCCTAACCCTTTTTCACATTTTATAAAAAATATAAACTAATTATTATAAATAGGTACCATTAACGTCCAGTATTATAAAGGACACAGTGAATTTATTTCCAAATTAAATATAATTTATTATAACAAATATTATTTGTATTATTATTATATTTTAATTTTTATGAAAATAAAAGTATTGTTGTCAAAAAAATCAACTGTCAATTCACAGAGTTGATTTTATTTACCTACTTTGGAAATAAATTAATTTGTCCTTTTATAATAATAGCCATAAATGTTATATAATTATATTGATCTTTATTTTTAGAATTTGACATGTTTATCTCATTTCAATCTCTTATAATTTATATAGAACATTACAAATGGAAAAGTAATTAAAATATGTAAAAAATCATCCATTCGGATTATATCTATAAAAAAAAAAAATTATAATAATAATAATCAATAAAATACATTTATAGAAATAGATAAAATTTATACGGGTATAATAATATATTAATATTCTTTTTTTATAAAATTCATATTTTGTGGCTCTTAAAAGAGCCGATTTTTTTTAATTTTATCAATATGATATTGATATTTAAGCACGTTCACCACGAATACGTCTTGCCAATTGTATATCTTTTGGCATAATTGTTACACGCTTAGCATGAATAGCACATAAATTGGTATCTTCAAATAATCCAACTAAATAAGCTTCACTTGCCTCTTGTAATGCCATAACAGCAGAACTTTGGAAACGTAAATCTGTTTTAAAATCTTGAGCAATCTCACGAACAAGACGTTGGAATGGTAATTTACGGATCAAAAGTTCTGTACTTTTTTGATAACGACGAATTTCACGCAAAGCAACAGTACCAGGCCTGTATCTATGTGGTTTTTTAACACCACCAGTTGCTGGTGCACTTTTACGAGCAGCCTTTGTTGCAAGTTGCTTACGTGGTGCTTTACCACCAGTAGATTTACGAGCAGTTTGTTTAGTACGCGCCATTTTTAATTTATATGTGTTAAACAATGTACACGTGATACATATAACAGTTTTAATAACCTGTTTGTTTCATTTGAAGGTTTCTGAGCCTAGGGCTCTCTTGTACCTATTTCAGCGCTTTCTTCGGCGAGAAAGCTTGGTACCGCTCTAGCTTACTGCGGCTTTGACTACTTTCCGGCCTTCAAAATATGCTTCGGCCTGACGCAATATTTTGAGGGCTGGTTTTCATCATAGTCCACTGCTGCACGAGCTAGTGGATTATGATGCTGCTCCATCAGCGAGAAAAGCTTTACCGCATCTTTGCGTATAAAGTTTTCCACGGTCTCTATTTTGAGGTCTTTGTGGATGACCTCATTTCTGACGTAGCGTTGTGCGTCCACAATGCAACGTAGCACTTTATTTTGCAGCGTTTGCAATTTTTTCTTCTGCTTGGTCGTTGCGCCGTTCCAAGCAGCAGAAGCGTATAGCATCTGCGGCCGTATGATTGATGTATACAGCCGCAGTTTATTGTTGAGGGTCAGGAAGCTCTTCCTACCCAGCAGCGGTATCAGCTTAATAAACGTGCCTCGAGCTTTATTAACTGCGTTGTTAATTTGATGATGGTGGTTCATCCGTTTGTCAATGCATATCCCAAGGTACACTGTCTTGTCCCTCCAAGGGATAGGACGGCCAAACATGCGTATCTCGCTATAGGGAGCGAGTCTACGGCGAGTAATAAGAATTGCTGTACTTTTATCTGGATTTACAGCAATTCTCCACTTCTTGCACCAGACCTCCAGCTTATCTACCGCAACTTGTAGATTGGACGTTATGAGTTTTGGACTACGACTGCTGTGTATAACCGCCGTGTCATCAGCGTATTGCGCAATTTCAGTCGAGCCTGCTGGTCTAGGCATGTCGCTCACATAGATATTGAATAGCAGTGGCGAAAGCAAAGAGCCTTGAGCCACACCTGCTGCTATTTGTTTTTCGCTTGACAGTGCACCTTGAAATTTGACTCTGAAGGTTCTATTCCGTAGATATGACTGGATGGTTTTCACTAGGTAAAGTGGGTAACCATAGTCCAGTAGTTTGATAAGTAGGCCTTGATGCCAGACTTTATCAAACGCTTTAGCAACATCTAGGAGCACTGCTCCTGTTGCTTTGCCATGGCTGAATCCAGCTGTGACATGATCCACAACTCTAACTAGCTGGTGGGTCGTGGAGTGGTTATTTCTAAACCCAAACTGCTCGTTGGGAATGATACTCAGCTCTTCCGTAGCTTTCTGCAAGCGGATGAGTATTACTTTCTCAGCTGCTTTTGCTAAGATGTTGAGCAGGCTGATGGGTCGATAATTTTCAGGGAGTTTCAGACTCTTCCCTGGTTTGGGAATTGCCACTACGATGGCTTTCTTCCACTCGTCAGGGAAGTGGTTGAGCCTGAGAATCCCGTTGATTATGTTTGTAAGTGCGACCACAGCTTTTGTTGGGAGCGCTTTTAGTGCACCGGCCGATATATCGTCCGGCCCTGGAGCTTTTTTAGCTTTGAGCTTAGCTAGGATATCGCCAACTTCCTGTGGAGTTGCGAAGTCAACGTGTAACGTATCCACTTGACTTGTTTCAGCTTTGACTCGCCGATGAGTTTGTCTGATAAACTCAAAGTCTGCGTGGTCGTAATTTGGAGAGCATTGAGTCTCCAGGCTGTTGGCGATAGCTTCTGATTTCTCAGAAGCTGAGTAAGCTATGCCGTTTGGGCCGTGTATCTCCCTGACCGGAGCTCTCTTGCTCCGTAGGCTCTTACTAATGCGCCAATAACGCGTATCGTCGTCATTGGCAGCCTCTATGGAAATTCTCCATTGCTCGTTTTTGTGCTGCTTGATTGCGTCACGTATCTGTGTGCTGAGACGGTTGTACGTGCGTTTGTCGTCTGGAGCACAAGAGCGCTGCCAGGTTTGTTTGGCTTGTCTCCTCAGTCTGATAAGCTGCACAATGTGAGCTGGTAGCGCAGGACTTTTGAACTTCCTTTTGGACACGTAGGAAGCTTTTTTGATGGCATTCTGAATTTTGATTGTGAGCTGCCGAGTAGCCTGATCTATATCAGCTGTGTTAGAAATCACAGGGATGGGACCAAGATCATCATCCAGTATTTTACTAAACTGTTGCCAGTCCGTGTGTCTTTTTGGGTTTTGTACACCCTCATCGACCCCAGTTTCTACGTCAATAATAATGGGATTATGACGGGAAGACATTTCATTCACCGTGTCAATCCTGATATGAGTCTGGATGTCTTTCAAGACCGCAATATCTAGGATATCTGGCGTGTGCCCTGCGATACCGCTGAAGTAAGTCGGTTCGTCCGGGGCGATAACTTGCAACTGGTTGCTTGCTGCAAACTTGTATAGGCTGTTGCCTCGCGGGTTTTGGACTCTGCAGTTCCATGCGGGATGCTTGGCGTTGAGATCTCCTGCCAGTATCACAGGGTGATTATCCTGGCTGAGGATACTTCTGAGATCAGAATGAAGCAGTTGCTTGTGGGGCTGATTGTACACAGCTACCAAGCGAACAAGGCCAATATCTGCGACCTGTAGACCTATCTGGCATGCTTCCAGATTCACCAAATCAGGTGTGTCTAGCAGGACGTGATCTAGTGTACGCTTGACTAGTATTGCTGTCCCTCCACCTCTGGTGGGACGATCCTTCCTGTAGCACAGGAAGTTACGTACGTTTGGCGTTCTGACATTGCTGGATAACATTGTCTCGCTTATCAACGCTACGTCTACTCGATAGCGAAATAGGAACTCCTCGAGTTCCTCGATTCTGTTTGACAAGGAATCAGCGTTCCAGGCAACGATTCGTATATTTTTTGCAGCGCTTGTCTTATTTACTGTCATGATTGAACAGAGCTAAGATGGTCGGTAAATTTTGAAGAGCTATCTTCAATAGGTTCATGTTGGCGTTTGACTCTGTTGAGCTATCTATAGCTGTTAGCAGAGTCTGACAGATAGATTGGATGTCAATCTTACTGATTAGCTCAAGGAGAATGTTAGCTGTCAGATCAGCCGACTTGTCAGATTTACCTTTTCCGTGAGCTAGCGCCTTTTTACCCTTCTTTTTTATAGCGATTGCACGTTTAACTGTTTTGGGTTTGGCAACAAACTTGGTAGAGCAGCTCTGTGTTGTCTGAGAGTGCAGTTCTGCAGTTTTGTCTACCAGGACTGGTGGAGCAGGTGAAGGCTGAGCAGCTTTTGTCACAGAGTCAACAGCCCTGGTAGGTTTTGACGCTGTGATCTGGGCGAACGTACGTTCATCTCTTTTTTGAGACTTCAATAGTCTAGGAGTTTTAGCTTTCTCCGCTGCTGTCTGAAAGAAAGCACAGCCTTTGTAGTTGGCAGTGTGCTCTTCTTTGCAGTTTGCACATTTGGCCTTGTGCGACTCCTTGTTCTTGTTCTCACATTCGTGAGTAGCATGACTTTCGCCACAGCGAACGCAACGCCAAGCCAAGCTGCAACCGGCAGATGAGTGACCGAATGCTTGGCAGCGGTGACATTGACCTGGGGTCTTATTACGTCTCTTGCCTTCTACCTTAACAGAGATATGGAGCAAGTGATGTAGCTCATAGATCTTACGTGCGTCATCGTTACGTTCAAGATGCACGACCACAAGATTCTGAAATTTGCCAAAGCGATATGCTTTTATTACTGGCAAATTCTGTGCTCTGAGTGCCTCGACAATTTCGTCGCTCTCAACTTGAAGCGGCAGGCCGCGGATTACCACTTGCAGTGGAATCTCGTTCTTCAAACGAAAAGTATAGAATTCTACATTTGTAGCGCGGAGCTGCGTCTGCAGCTTTCTATAGTCATCTATAGTTTCAGGCTGCAGTTTAATCGAGTCGTCAGTAGTGCGTGACGACTTTATTTTAATTTGCGCGCTCTGAATGTCTCTCATGACCGCAGTCCATGAGGTGATATTTTTGATAAAAATAGGTGGTGGAGCTCTCGACTTCACAACTTCAGCTCTTGTTTCATCATGTTCACTCGCTAAAGGAGTGAACCGATTGCCAGTAGGAACAAGTGGTACTGGCTCAGTTAGCACTTTTGGTTTTTTACTGCTGTGTTGAACAACAGTAAAGCTTTCAGTTGTAGAGCTGGAGCTGCTCGCAACTTGCGAGTCGGTCTCCATCAAGTCTTCACTGCCTACTCGATCCAGCAGATCCGACTTGTCTGGTGACTCAGATACTTTAAGTTTCTTGTCCATGTGACTCTCTGAACCATCAGAAGAGTCACGTGGCTTTTTGGTAGTTGTCACCACCGGCTTAGCCTTACCGGCTGGGCTTTTCCTTGCGGAAACAGGTGATTTAGCCTTGGCTGTACCAGCTTCTGGAGCCGAAGGATTGATGCTTTCCTTACGGCTGAGCTCAGCTTCAAGAAGCTTGATTTTTTGAGCTTGCAGATCGCGCAACGTAAGACCACTTCTCTCAGTCAGGCATGGCCTTTGGTCATACGATGCGATTCTGCGCGTCAGCTCTTCCAGCTTGAAAACTGCTGGATTCATAATGACTCGTCAGATAGTTCGAGCGTTTATTCAATATCTAAGTTCAAGCAAACGTTGTACCCCTGTGTAGAGGGCCCGATAATGACTCCCGGAGGTTGCACTAACCCTGAGACCAACGCTTGCAAAAACCAGGATGTTGTTATGTGATGTTTATATGCAGAGGCACTGGGCTTGCAAGTCAAAATAATTCACAAAAAGAGCAGAGTAAGTACTGTTATACGTAACAGAACTTAGTGCTTTGTCAAGTCTTGTTTCAATATCAAAGTTCAAGCAATCGTTGTACCCCTGTGCAGAGGGCCCGATAATGACTCCCGGAGGTTGCACTATCCCTGAGACCAACGATTACAGAAACCAAGATGTTGTTAAATGATATATGCAGAGGCACTAGGCTTGCAAGTCAGTGTGTTTCACAAAAAAGAGCAGAGCAAGTACTGTTACAGTAACAGCACTTGATGCAGTCAGAGCGCAGCGAAAGCTTTGCCAGGTAGAGCGCAGCGGGGTTCTTGCCTCGATGAGAGCAGAGAACAGACTGACAAAAAGACCGACCGACGACGACGACTGACCACAGACGACGGACGACGACAGTTTTAATAAAATTTTCTAAGGAGGTATTTATAATAAGGATTACCGTTAACCATAAACCAATAGCACCCATTGGTATAATGGTTTCCCCTTCTCTTTTAGCTTATAAGCTTCTTATAAATAAGGTCTGAGAAATGTGAAATACTGTCAATAATCCTGATTAAGACTATTGTATACTTTAATTTGTAATAATGACTGGACGTGGTAAAGGCGGTAAAGGTTTAGGAAAAGGTGGTGCAAAACGTCATCGTAAGGTATTACGTGATAACATCCAAGGTATTACCAAGCCTGCAATTAGACGTTTAGCACGTCGTGGTGGTGTAAAACGTATATCCGGATTAATCTATGAAGAAACACGCGGTGTATTGAAAGTATTTCTAGAAAATGTTATTAGAGATGCTGTAACATATACTGAACATGCTAAAAGAAAAACTGTAACCGCTATGGATGTTGTTTATGCTTTAAAACGTCAAGGTCGTACTTTATACGGT
>CAXDIG010000102.1:0-38000 GCA_963989225.1 Dromius quadrimaculatus
ACTTCATATAACTGCCGATAGCGCTCTGAAAACATGGAATATGATGTTTTTGTCGATAGATTCATACATATTATGAGGTCCTGAATAGGAATATGAACTTCTTGATTGTGAAAATCTGCGCGGAAAAGCGTGATTTTGACTTATTCCAAAGTTTGTAGAACTGCAAATACGCAGCACTCTGAAAACACGAAATATGATGTATTTGGTGCTAGATTCTGCCATATAACGCACTTTTAAAGCAAAATCTTCTTTCAGAGCAGATTTACAGAGTCAGACATTTCTCAACGAGACTCAGAAAAAACGCTGATAACTTCCTGGAAACGCGAGATTTTGTGCATCTGAGGACGGATCCATGCGTATTATGTTGTATTGGATAGATTTATGTGATTTGCGATACTTTGGAACTGCTTAGAATGTGGTAATTCTGACTTATTCCAAACTTCATATAACTGCAGATAGCTCTCTGAAAACACGAAATATGATGTTTTTGTCGATAGATTCATACATATTATGAGGTCCTGAATAGGAATATGAACTTTTTGATTGTGAAAATCTGCGCGGAAAAGCGTGATTTTGACTTATTCCAGAGTTTGTGAAACTGCAAATAGCACTCTAAAAACACGAAATATGATGTATTTGGTGCTGGATTCTGCCATAAAAACGCACTTTTGAAGCAAAATCTTGCTTTTGAGCAGATTAACAGAGTCAAAAATTTCTTAACGAGACTCAGAAAGAACGCTGATAACTCGCTGGAAACGCATAATTTTGTGCATTTGAGAACGGATTCATTTCACTATGTTGTATTGAATAGATTTTTGTGATTTGCGATACTTTGAAACTGCTCGGAATGTGGTAATTTTGACTTATTTCAAACTTCATCTAACTGCAGATACCGCTCTGAAAACACGGAATATGATGTTTTTGTCGATAGATTCACACATATCATGAGGTCCTGAATAGGTATATGTTCTTTTTGATTGTGAAAATCTGCGCGGAAAAGCGTGAGTTCGACTCATTCCAAAGTTTGTAAAACTGCAAATAGCACTCTAAAGACACGAAATATGATGTATTTGGTGCTAGATTCTGCCATATAACGCACTTTTGAAGCAAAGTCATGCTTTCGAGCAGATTTGCAGAGTCAAAAATTTCTCAACGAGACTCAGAAAAAAGGCTGATAACCTGCTGGAAACGCAGAATTTTGTGCATTTGAGGACGAATTCATGCGTATTATGTTGAATTGAATAGATTTATGTGATTTGCGATACTTTGAAACTGCTCGGAATGTGGTAATTTTGACTCATTTTAAACTTCATCTAACTGCAGATAGCGCTCTAAAAACACGAAATATGATGTTTTTGTCGATAGATTCATGAATATCATGACGTCCTGAATAGGAATCTGTACTTTTTGATTGTGAAAATCTGCGCGAAAAAGCGTGATTTTGACTTATTCCAAAGTTTGTGAAACTGCAAATAGCACTCTAAAAACACGAAATATGATGTATTTGGTGCTAGATTCTGCCATATAACGCACTTTTGAAGCAATATCTTACTTTTGAGCAGATTTACAGAGTCAAAAATTTCTTAACGAGACTCAGAAAAAAACGCTGATAACTCGCTGGAAACGCGTAATTTTGTGCATTTGAGAACAGATTCATGTTCACTATGTTGTATTGAATAGATTTATGTGATTTGCGATACTTTGAAACTGCTCGGGAATGTGGTAATTTTTGACTTATTTCAAACTTCATATAACTGCAGATAGCGCTCTGAAAACACGAAATATGATGTTTTTGTCGATAGATCCACACATATCGTGAGGTCCTGAAAAAGAATATGTTCTTTTTGATTGTGAAAATCTGCGCGGAAAAGCGTGATTTCGACTCATTCCAAAGTTTGTAAAACTGCGAATAGCACTCTAAAGACACGAAATATGATGTATTTGGTGCTAGATTCTGCCATATAACGCACTTTTGAAGCAAAGTCTAGCTTCTGAGCAGATTTGGAGAGTCAAAAATTTCTCAACGAGACTCAGAAAAAACGCTGATCACTTGCTGGAAACGCAAAATCTTGTACATTTGAGGACGGATCATGCGTATTATGTTATATTGAATAGATTTATGTGATTTGGGATACTTTGAAACTGCTCGGAATGTGGTAATTTTGACTTATTTCAAACTTCATCTAACTGCAGATAGCGCTCTGAAAACACGAAAATGTTTTTGTCGATAGATTCATGAATATCATGACGTCCTGAATAGGAATATGTTCTTTTTGATTGTAAAAATCTGCGCGGGAAAGCGTGATTTCGACTTATTCCAAAGTTTGTAGAACTGCGAATAGCACTCTAAAAACACGAAATATGATGTATTCGGTGCTAGATTCTGCCATATAACGCATTTTTGAAGCTAAATCTTGCTTCTGAGCAGATTTACAGAGCCAAAAATATCGGTACGAAACTCAGAAAAAAACGTTGATAATCCGCTGGAAACGCATAATTTTGTGCATTTGAGGACGGCTTAATGCGTATTATGTTGTATTGGATAGATCTATGTGATTTGCGATACTTTGAAACTGCTCAGAATGTGGTAATTTTGACTTATTTCAAACTTCATATAACTGCGGATAGCGCTCTGAAAACACGAAATATGATGTTTTTGTCGATAGATTCATACATAATATGAGGTCCTGAATAGGAATATTGACTTTTTGATTGTGAAAATCGGCGCGGAGAATCGTGATTCCGACTTATTCCAAAGTTTGTAAAACTGCACTTTGAAAACACGGAATATGATGTATTTGGTGCTAGATTCTGCCATATAACGCACTTTTGAAGCAAAATATTGCTTCAGAGCAGATTTACAGAGTCAAAAATTTCTCAACGAGACTCAGAAAAAACGCTGATAACTCGCTGGAAACGCATAATTTTGTGCATTTGAGGACGGATTCAGGCGTATTATTTTGTATTGGATGGATTTATGTGATTTGCGATACTTTGAAACAGCTCAGAATGTGGTAATTTTGACTTATTTCAAACTTCATATAACTGCAAATAGCACTCTGAAAACACGAAATATGATGTTTTTGTCGATAGATTCTTACATATTATGAGGTCCTTAAGGGGACTATGAGCTTTTTGATTTTGAAAATCTGCGCGGAAAAGCGTGATTTCGACTTATTCCAAAGTTTGTAAAACTGCAAATAGCACTCTAGGAACACGAAATATGATGTATTTGGTGCTAGATTCTGCCATATACCGCACTTTTGAAGCAAAATCCTGCCTCTGAGCAGATTAACAGAGTCAAAAATTTCTCAACGAGTCTCAGAAATAACGTTGATAACTCGCTGGAAACGCTTAATTTCCTGCATCTGAGGACGGGTTCATGCGTATTATGTTGTATTGGATATATTTATGTGATTTGCGATACTTTGAAACTGCTCACAATCTGGTAATTTTGACTTATTTCCAAACTTCATATAACTGCAGATAGCACTCTGAAAACACGGAATATGATGTTCTTGTCGATAGATTCATCCATATTATGAGGTCCTGAATAGAAATTTGAACTTCTTGATTGTGAAAATCTGCTCGGAAAAGCGTGATTTCGACTTATTCCAAAGTTCGTAAAACTGCAAATAGCACTATAAAAATACGAAATATGATGTATTTGGTGCTAGATTCTGCCATATAACGCACTTTTGAAGCAAAATCCTGCTTCTGAGCAGATTTACAGGGACAAAAATTTCTCGATGGGACTTAGAAAAAACGCTGATAACTCGCTGGAAACGGGAAATTTTGCACATTTGAGGACGGATTCATGCGTATTATGTTGTATTGGATAGATTTATGTGATTCGCGATACTTTGAAACTGCTCAGAATGTGGTAATTTTGACTTATTTCAAACTTCATATAACTGCAGATAGCGCTCAGAAAACACGGAATATGATGTTTTTGTCGATAGATTCATACATATTGTGAGGTCCTGAATAGGAATATGAGCATTTTGATTGTGAAAATCTGCGCGGAAGGGCGTGATTTCGACTTATTCCAAAGTTTGTAAAACTGCAAATAGCACTCTAGAAACACGAAATATGATGTATTTGGTGTTGGATTCTGCCATATAACGCACTGTTGAAGCCAAATCCTGTTTCTGAGCGGATTTACAGTCAAAAATTTCTCAACGAGACTCAGAAAAAACGCTGATAACTCGCTTAAAACGCAAAATTTTGAGCATTTGAGGACGGATTCATGCGCATTATGTTGTATTGGATAGATTTATGTGATTTGCGATACTTAGAAACTGCTCAGAATGTGGTAATTTTGACTTATTTCAAACTTCATATAACTGCAGATAGCGCTCTGAAAACACAAAATATGATGTTTTTGTCGATAGATTCATACATATTTTGAGGTTTTTAATAGGAATATGAACTTTTTGATTGTGAGAATCTGCGCGGAAAAGCGTGATTTCGACATATTCCAAAGTTTGTAAAACTGCAAAGAGCACTCTAAAAACACGAAATATGATGTATTTGGTGCTAGATTTTGCCATATAACGCAATTTTTGAGCAAAATCTTACTTCTGAGCAGATTTACAGAGAGACTCAGAAAAAACGCTGATAACTCGCTGGAAACGCAGAATTTTGTGCATTTGAAGGACGGATTCATGCATATTATGTTGTATTGGATAGATTTATGTGATGTACGATACTTTGAAAACTGCTCAGAATGTGGTAATTTTGATTTATTTCAAACTATATAAAATAGCAGATAGCGCTCTGGAAATACAAAATATGATGTTTTTGTCGATAGATTCATACATATTATGAGGTCCTGAATAGGAATATGAACTTTTTGATTGTGGAAATCTGCGCGGAAAAGCGTGATTCCGACTCATTCCAAAGTTTGTGAAACTGCAAATAGCACTCTAAAAACACGAAATATGATGTATCTGGTGCAATATGTGCCATATAACGCACTTTTGAAGCAAAATCTTGCTCCTGAGCAGATTTACAGAGTCAAAAATTTCTTAACGAGACTCAGAAAAAACGCTGATAGCTCGCTGGAAACGAAAAATTTTTGTGCATTTGAGGACGGATTCCTGCGTATAATGTTGTTTTGGATAGATTTATGTAATGTACGATACTTTGAAACTGCTCAGAATGTGGTGATTTTGATTTATTTCAAACTTCATATAACTGCAGATAGCGCTCTGAAAACACAAAATATGATGTTTTTGTCGATAGATTCATACATATTATGAGGTCCTGAATAGGAATATGAACTTTTTGATTGTGAAAATCTGCGCGGAAAAGCGTAAGTTCGACTTATTCCAAAGTTTGTAAAGCTGCGAATAGCACTCTAAAAACACGAAATACGATGCATTTGGTGCTAGATTCTGCCATATACCGCACTTCTGAAGCAAAATCTTGCTTCTGAGCAGATTCACAGAGTCAAAAATCTTTTAACGAGACTCAGAAAAAACGCTGATAACTCGCTGGAAACGCAGAATTTTGTGCATTTGAGGACGGATTCATGCGTGTTATGTTGTATTGGATAGATTTATGTGATGTGCGATACTCTAAAACTGCTCAGAATGTGGTAATTTTGATTTATTTCAAACTTCATATAACTGCAGATAGCGCTCTGGAAATACAAAATATGATGTTTTTGTCGATAGATTCATACATATTATGAGGTCCTGAATAGGAATATGAACTTTTTGATTGTGGAAATCTGCGCGGAAAAGCGTGATTTCGACTTATTCCAAAGTTTGTAGAACTGCAAATAGCACTCTAGGAACACGAAATATGATGTACTTGGTGCTAGATTCTGCCATATACCGCACTTTTGAAGCAAAATCCTGCCTCTGAGCAGATTAACAGAGTCAAAAATTTCTCAACGAGTCTCAGAAATAACGTTGATAACTCGCTGGAAACGCTAAATTTTCCTGCATCTGAGGACGGGTTCATGCGTATTATGTTGTATTGGATATATTTATGTGATTTGCGATACTTTGAAACTGCTCACAATCTGGTAATTTTGACTTATTTCCAAACTTCATATAACTGCAGATAGCACTCTGGAAACACGGAATATGATGTTTTTGTCGATAGATTCATCCATATTATGAGGTCCTGAATAGAAATTTGAACTTCTTGATTGTGAAAATCTGCTCGGAAAAGCGTGATTTCGACTTATTCCAAAGTTCGTAAAACTGCAAATAGCACTATAAAAATACGAAATATGATGTATTTGGTGCTAGATTCTGCCATATAACGCACTTTTGAAGCAAAATCCTGCTTCTGAGCAGATTTACAGAGACAAAAATTTCTCGATGGGACTTAGAAAAAACGCTGATAACTCGCAAAATTTTGTATATTTGAGGACGGATCGATGCGTATTATGTTGTATTAGATAGATTTATGTGATTTGCGATACTTTGAAACTGCTCAGAATGTTGTAATTTTGACTTATTTCAAACTTCATATAACTGCAGATAGCGCTGTGAAAACACGAAATATGATGTTTTTGTCGATAGATTCATACATATTATGAGGTCCTGAATAGGAATAAGAACTTTTTGATTGTGAAAATCTGCGCGGAAAAGCGTGATTTCGACTTATTCCAAAGTTTGTAAAACTGCAAATAGCACTCTAAAAACACGAAATATAATGTATTTGTTGCTAGATTCTGCCATATAACGCACTTTTGGAACAAAATCTTGCTTCTAAGCAGATTTACAGTCAAAAATCCCTCAATGAGACTCAGAAAAAACGCTGATTACTCGCTGGAAACGGGAAATTTTGCACATTTGAGGACGGATTCATGCGTATTATGTTGTATTGGATAGATTTATGTAATTTGCGATACTTTGAAACTGCTCGGAATGTGGTAAGATTGACTTATTTCAAACTCCATATAACTGAAGATAGCGCTCTGAGAACACGATATATGATGTTTTTGTCGATAGATTCGTACATATTATGAGGTCCTAAATAGGAATATGAACTTTTTGATTGTGAGAATCTGCGCGAAAAGGCGTGATTCCGACTCATTCCAAAGTTTGTAAAACTGCAAATAGCACTCTAAAATCACGAAATATGATGTATTTGGTGCTAGATTCTGCCATATAACGCACTTTTGAAGTGAAATCTGGCCTCTGAGCAGATTTACAGAGTCAAAAATTTCTCAACAAGACTCAGGAAAAACGCTGATTACTCGCTGGAAACGCATAATTTTGTGCATTTGAGGACAAATTCATGCGTATTATGTTGTATTGGATAGATTTATGTGATTCGCGATACTTTGAAACTGCTCAGAATGTGGTAATTTTGACTTATTTCAAACTTCATATAACTGCAGATAGCGCTCTGAAAACACGAAATATGATGTTTTTGTCGATAGATTCATACATATTGTGAGGTCCTGAATAGGAATATGAGCATTTTGATTGTGAAAATCTGCGCGGAAGGGCGTGATTTCGACTTATTCCAAAGTTTGTAGAACTGCAAATAGCACTCTAGAAACACGAAATATGATGTATTTGGTGTTGGATTCTGCCATATAACGCAGTTTTGAAGCCAAATCCTGCTTCTGAGCGGATTTACAGAGTCAAAAATTTCTTAACGAGACTCAGAAAAAACGCTAATAACTCGCTTAAAAACGCAAAATTTTGTGCATTTGAGGACGGATTCATCCGTATTATGTTGTATTGGATAGATTTATGTGATTTGCGATACTTTGAAACTGCTCAGAATGTGGTAATTTTGAATTATTTCAAACTTCATATAACTGTAGATAGCGCTCTGAAAACACGGAATATGATGTTTTTGTCGATAGATTTATACATATTATGAGGTCCTGAATAGGAATATGAACTTTTTGATTGTAAAAATCTGCGCGGAAAAGCGTGATTTCGACTTATTCCAAAGTTTGTAAAACTGCAAATAGCACGCTGAAAACACGAAATATGATGTATTTGGTGCTAGATTCTGCCATATATCGTACTTTTGAAGCAAAATCTTGCTTCTGAGCAGATTCACAGAGTCAAAAATTTCTCAACGAGAGTCAGGAAAAACGCTGATAACTCGCTGGGAACGCAAAATTTTGTGCATTTGAGGACGGATTCATGCGTATATTGCTGTATTTGATAGATTTATGTGATTTGCGATACTTTGAAACTGCTCAGAATGTGGTAATTTTGACTTATTTCAAACTTCATATAACTGCAGATAGCGCTCTGTAAACACGAAATATGATGTTTTTGTCGGTAGATTCATACATATTATGAGGTCCTGAATAGGACTATGAACTTTTTGATTGTGAGAATCTGCGCGGAAAAGCGTGATTCCGACTTATTCCAAAGTTTGTAAAACTGCAAATAGCACTCTAAAAAAACGGAATATGATGTATTTGGTGCTTGATTCTGCCATATAAAGCACTTTTGAAGCAAAATCTTGCTTCTGAACAGATTTACAGATTCAAAAATCTCTCAACGAGACTCAGGAAAAACGCTGATCACTCGCTGGAAACGCAAAATTCTGTGCATTCGAGGACGGATTCAAGCGTATTATGTTGTAATGGATGGATTTTATGTGATTTGCGATACTTTGAAACTGCTCAGAATGTGGTAATTTTGACTATTTCAAGCTCCATATAACTGCAGATAACGCTCAGAAAACACGAGATATGATGTTCTTGTCGATAGATTCATACATATTATGAGGTCCTGAATAGGAACATGAACTTTTTGATTGTGAGAATCTGCGCGGAAAAGCGTGATTTCGACTTATTCCAAAGTTTGTAAAACTGCAAATAGCACTCTAAAAACACGAAATATAATGTATTTGGTGCCAGATTCTGCCATATAACGCACTTTTGAAGCAGAAACTTGCTTCTGAGCAGATTTACAGAGTCAAAGATCTATCAACGAGACTCAGAAAAAACGATGATAACTCGCTGGAAACGCAAAATTTTGTGCATTTGAGGACGGATTCATGCGTATTATGTTGTATTGGATAGATTTATGTGATGTACGATACTTTGAAACTGCTCAGAATGTGGTGATTTTGACTTATTTCAAACTTCATATAACTGCAGATAGCGCTCTGAAAACACAAAATATGATGTTTCTGTCGATAGATTCATACATATTATGACGTCTTGAATAGGAGCATGAACTGCTTGATTGTGAGAATCTGCGCGGAAAAGCGTGATTTCGACTCATTCCAAAGTTTGTAAAACTGCAAATAGCACTCTAAAAACACAAAATATTATGTATTTGATGCTAGATTCTGCCATATAACGCACTTTTGATGCAAAATCTTGCTTCTGAGCAGATATACAGAGTCAAAAATTTCTCAACGAGACTCAGAAAAAACGCTGATAACTTGCTGGAAACGCAAAATTTTGTGCATTTGAGGACAAGTTCATGCGTATTATGTTGTATTGGATAGGAATTTATGTGATTTGCGATACTTTGAAACTGCTCAGAACGTGGTAATTTTGACTTATTTCAAACTTCATATAACTGAAGATAGCGCTCTGAAAACACGATATATGATGTTTTTGTCGATAGATTCATACATATTATGAGGTCCTGTATAGGAATATGAACTTTTTGATTGTGAAAATCTGCGCGGAAAAGCGTGATACCGACTCATTCCAAAGTTCGTAAAACAGCAAATAGCACTCTATAGACACGAAATATGATGTATTTGGTGCTAGATTCTGCCATATAACGCACTTTTAAAGCAGAATCTTGCTTCTGTGCAGATTTACAGAGTCAAAAATTCATCAACGAGACTCAGAGAAAACGCTGATAACTCGCTGGAAACGCAGAATTTTGTGCATTTGAGGGACGGATTCATAAGTATTATGTTGTATTGAATAGATTTATGTTATTTGCGATACTTCGAAACCGCTCAGAATGTAGTGATTTTGACTTCTTCAAACTTCATATAACTGCAGATAGCGCTCTAAAAACACAAAATATGATGTTTTTGTCGATAGATTCATACATATTATGAGGTCCTGAATAGAAATATGAACTTTTTGATTGTTCAAATCTGCGCGGAAAAGCGTGATTTCGACTCATTCCAAAGTTAGTAAAACTGCAAAAAGCACTTTAAAAACACGAAATATAATGTATTTAGTGCTAGATTCCGCCATATAACGCACTTTTGAAGCAAAATCTTGCTTCTGAGCAGATTGACAGAGTCAAAATTTTTCAACGAGACTCAGGAAAAACGCGTGATAACTCGCTGGAAACGCAAAATTTTGTGCATTTGAGGACGGATTCATGCGTATTATGTTGTATTGGATAGATTTATGTTATTTGCGATACTTTGAAACTGCTCAGAATGTGGTGATTTTGACTTATTTCAAACTTCATATAACTGCAGATAGCGCTCTGAAAACACAAAATATGATGTTTTTGTCGATAGATTCATACATATTATGACGTCTTTAATAGGAACATGAACTGTTTGATTGTGAGAATCTGCGCGGAAAAGCGTGATTTCGACTCATTCCAAAGTTTGTAGAACGGCAAATAGCACTCTAAAAACACAAAATATTATGTATTTGATGCTAGATTCTGCCATATAACGCACTTTTAATGCAAAATCTTGCTTCTGAGCAGATTTACAGAGTCAAAAATTTCTCAACGAGACTCAGAAAA
Organism: Dromius quadrimaculatus; assembly: GCA_963989225.1. NCBI lineage: Eukaryota > Metazoa > Arthropoda > Insecta > Coleoptera > Carabidae > Dromius > Dromius quadrimaculatus. The sequence goes on from CAXDIG010000102.1 coordinate 10,686, forward strand.
AACGCTGATAACTTGCTGGAAACGCAAAATTTTGTGCATTTGAGGACGGGTTCATGCGTATCATGTTGTGTTGAATGAATTTATGTGATTTGCGATACTTTGAAACTGCTCAGAACGTGGTAATTTTGACTTATTTCAAACTTCATATAACTGAAGATAGCGCTCTAAAAACACGATATATGATGTTTTTGTCGATAGATTCATACATATTATGAGGTCCTGAATAGGAATATGAACTTTTTGATTGTGAAAATCTGCGCGGGAAAGCGTGATTTCGACTCATTCCAAAGTTTGTAAAACAGCAAATAGCACTCTAAAGACACGAAATATGATGTATTTGGTGCTAGATTCTGCCATATAACGCACTTTTGAAGCGGAATCTTGCTTCCGTGCAGATTTACAGAGTCAAAAATTTATCAACGAGACTCAGGAAAAACGCTGATAACTCGCTGGAAACGCAAAATTTTGTTCATTTGAGGACGGATTCATGCGTATAATGTTATATTTGATAGATTTATGTGATTTGCGATATTTTGAAACTGCTCAGAATGTGGTAATTTTGACTTATTTCAAACTTCATATAACTGCAGATAGCGCTTTGTAAACACGGAATGTGATGTTTTTGTCGATAGATTCATACATATAATGAGGTCCTGAATAGGACTATGTACTTTTTGATTGTGAAAATTTGCGCGGAAAAGCGTGATTTCGACTTATTCCAAAGTTTGTAAAACTGCAAATTGCACTCTAAAAAAACGGAATATGATGTATTTGGTGCTTGATTCTGCCATATAGCGCACTTTTGAAGCAAAATCTTGTTTCTGAGCAGATTTACAGAGTAAAACATTTCTCAACGAGACCCAGAAAAAACGCCGATAACTCGCTGGAAACGCAAAATTTTGTGCATTTGGGGACGGTTTCATGCGTATTATGTTGTATTGGATAGATTTATGTGATTTGCGATACTTTGAAACTGCTCAGAATGTGGTAATTTTGTCAAACTTCATATAACTGCAGATAGCGCTCAGAAAACACGAGATATGATGTTTTTGTCGATAGATTCATACATATCATGAGGTCCTGAATAGGAATATGAACTTTTTGATTGTGGAAATCTGCGCGGAAAATCGTGATTTCGACTTATTCCAAAGTTTGTAAAACTGCAAATAGCACTCTAAAAGCACGAAATATGATGTATTTTGTGCTAGATTCTTCCATATAACGCACTTTTTAAGCAAAATCTTGCTTCTGAGCAGATTTACAGAGTCAAGAATCTTTCAACTAGACTCAGAAAAAACGCTGATAACTCGCTGGAAACGCAAAATTCTGTGCATTTGAGGACGAATTCATGCGTAGTATGTTGTATTGAATAGATTTATATAATTTGCGATACTTTCAAACTGCTGAGAATGTGGTAATTTTTACTTATTTCAAACCTCATATAACTGCAGAAAGCGCTCTGAAAACACGGAATATGATGTTTTTGTCCATAGATTCGTACATATTATTAGGTCTTGAATAGAAATATAAACTTTCTCATTGTGAAAATCTGCGCGGAAAAGCGTGATCTCGACTTATTCCAAAGTTTGTAAAACTGCAAATAGCACTCTAAAATCACGAAATATGATGTATTTGGTGCTAGATTCTGCCATATAACGCACTTTTGAAGCAGAATCTTGCTTCTGAGCAGATTTACAGAGTCAAAAATTCATCAACGAGACTCAGAAAAATCGCTGATGACTCCCTGGAAACGCAAAATTTTGTGCATTTGAGGACGGATTCATTAGTATTATGTTGTATTGAATAGATTTATGTTATTTGCGATACTTTGGAACTGCTCAGAATGTAGTGATTTTGACTTCTTCAAACTCCATATAACTGCAGATAGCGCTCTGAAAACACAAAATATGATGTTTTTGTCGATAGATTCATACATATTATGAGGTCCTGAATAGAAATATGAACTTTTTGATTGTTTAAATCTGCGCGGAAAAGCGTGATTTCGACTCATTCCAAAGTTAGTAAAACTGCAAATAGCACTTTAAAAACACGGAATATAATGTATTTGGTGCTAGATTCCGCCATACAACGCACATTTGAAGCAAAATCCTGCTTCTGAGCAGATTTACAGAGTCAAAAATTTCTCAACGAGACTCAGAAAAAACGCTGGTAACTCGCTAGAAACGCAAAATTTTGTGCATTTGAGGACGGATTCATGCGTATTATGTTGTATTGGATAGATTTATGTGATTTGCGATACTTTGGAACTTCTCAGAATGTGGTAATTTTGACTTATTTCAAACTTCAAATAACTGCAGATAGCGCACTGAAAACACGATATATGATATTTTCGTCGATAGATTCATACATATTATGAGGTCCTGTATGGGAATATGAACTTTTGGATTGTGAAAATCTGCGCGGAAAGGCGTGATTTCGACTTATTCCAAAGTTTATAAAACTGCAAATAGCACTGTAAAAACACAGAATATGATGTATTTGGTGCTAGATTCTGCCATATAACGCACTTTTGGAGCAAAATCTTGCTTCTGAGCAGATCTACAGAGTCAAAAATTTCTCAACGAGACTTAGAGAAAACGCTGATAACTTGCTGGAAACGCAAAATTTTGTGCATTTGAGGACGGATTCATGCGTATTATGTTGTATTGGATAGATTTATGTGATTTGCGATACTTTGAAACTGCTCAGAATGTGGTAATTTTGACTTATTTCAAACTTCATATGACTGCAGATAGCGCTCTGAAAACACGGAATATGATGTTTTTGTCGATAGATTCATACATATTATGAGGTCCTGAATAGGAATATAAACTCTTTGATTGTAAAAATCTGCGCGAAAAAGAGTGATTCCGACTTATTCCAAAGTTTGTAAAACTGCAAGTAGCACTCTAAAAACGCGAAATATGATGTATTTGGTGCTGGATTCTGCCATATAACGCACTTTTGAAGCAAAATGTTTTTTCTGAGCAGATTTACAGAGTCAAAGATTTCTCAACGAGACTCAGGAAAAACGCTCGTAACTCGCTGGAAACGCAAAATTATGTGCATTTGAGGACGGATTCATGCGTATTATGTTGTATTGGATAGATTTATGTGATTTGCGATACTTTGGAACTTCTCAGAATGTGGTAATTTTGACTTATTTCAAACTTCAAATAACTGCAGATAGCGCTCTGAAAACACGATATATGATGTTTTTGTCGATAGATTCATACATATTGTGACGTGCGGAAGTGAGAGGGGAGCTCGTGAATACGACGCAGTATGAGGAGGGGCTTCTTGTCGCCTCTTACGCCGCGCTACGTCGCAGCGCATCACCCCTCCTAATGGAAGCCCCTAGCAATTCCTGGAAATGGAAAGATTCGCGAAAATCGAAAATTCGAGAAGAACGGTGTTTCTCTATAAAAGGCCAAGCCAACGACGTGTAGTACAGTATAGTACAGTAATAAGAGTATTAGTGGAAATAAATAATAAACAGTGACAGTGAAGTGAGAGTGTATATAAATAGTGAAATATAAATATCTGTGACTTTGATCAAATTGGAATTACTTACTTTACTTTACTTTAATCCTCTAGGCTCCGCTCGGAGCTTCTCTCCAAGTTGACTTTGTTGCTTCTAGTTCTTTGTTTATAATTCGTTTCCACGTTTCTATAGGTCTTCCTTGTTCACTTTTACCTGTTGGTTGATATTCTAATGCTTGTTTTGTTATATCGCTTGTTTCCTTCCTCAAAGTGTGTCCAATGTACTTCCACTTACGTCTGTTTATAGTTCTAATTATAGGCTCTTGACTGGTTCTTTCCCACAGTTCTCTATTAGTTATACGATTTGGCCAATATACCTTCAATATCTTCCGTAGACACTTATTTATGAACGCTTGAATTTTCTGTGCTATTCCCTTTCCTAGTGTCCAAGTTTCTGAAGCGTATAAGAGTACACTTTTCACGTTTGTGTTAAATATTCTAAGTTTCGTTTTCAGTGTAAGTTCATTGGATCCCCATATTTTCTTCAATGTGTAAAACAAATTATGAGCTTTGTTAATTCTTGCTTGTACTTCTTTTTCTATACCTCCTTTTTTATCCAATATGCTTCCCAAGTAGCAAAATTCTTCAACACTCTCTATTTCCTCTCTTCCTGCAAATATTCCCATTTCACGTTCTGTATTCATTTTCATCACTTTAGATTTCTTCACATTTATATCAAGACCAATTTCCTTTGCTTCTTTCGCTAACTTTTCAGTTTTCTTCTGCATGTGTTTTCTTTTATCTGAAATTGAACATATATCATCCGCAAACTCTAGATCTTCCAGTTGTCCAAAGGCGTTCCACCTAATTCCAGTCTTGTTTTTGGTTGTCTTCCTCATTATCCAGTCTACTAATATTAGAAATATAGTTGGTGATAGTATACAGCCCTGTCGTACTCCACTTTCTATTTGTATTTCCTTTGTTAATTTTCCGTTGTGTGCGGCTTGAGCTGTATAGTTATCGTAGAACATCTTAATAACTCTAATATATTTTTCTGGAATTCCATACTTTTTTAATATTTCCCACATCTTTGCTCTGTTGACTCTATCAAATGCTTGGCGGAAATCTATAAAGTTCAGATATGCTTTATTTTGCCATTCAATTGATTGCTCTATTATAATTCTGAGCGTAGTTATGTGATCTATACACGATCTCGTACTCCTAAAGCCAGCTTGGTTTGGTCTCAATCTTTCATCAATTTCTTTTTTCATTCGTCCTAATATCATTTTTGTCATTACTTTACTCATAACACACAATAGTGTCACTGCTCTCCAATTTTCACATTTCATTTGGTCTTCTTTTTTTGGTATCTTTATTATTATTCCATTTTTCCATTCTTTTGGCAACTGTTCATTCTCCCATATATTATTTATTAGTCCATATAAAATGTCTGCTGATGTGTCTTCATCAGCTTTTAGCAGCTCAGCAGCTTTGTCATCCGATCCTGCAGATTTTCCTCTTTTTAAAGATTTAATGGCTTGCTTAATTCCATCGTGTGTAAATTCGGTCATTTTCAGGTTGAGTTCTCCCTGTATAGCTCCTTCGTCTCTCACTTCTTCAATGTTTTGTGACGCATATACTTCACTGAAATATTCTACCCACCGTTCCATTATTTCTCTCTCGTTCTTTAATATCTTCCCATTCCTGTCTTTTACATGCATTTTGTTTACTCTTCCTTTTTGTCCTAAGATTTTTGTATTTTTATACAAGGTCCTGAGGTCGTTATTTCTCACAGCTTTTTCTGCTTCCTCCATTAGTTCTTCTTGATATTGTCTCTTATCTTTTCTTGCTTTTCTCTTTACTTCTTTATCTTTTCCCCTATATTCTTTTCCCAATTCTTCTTTTTGCTTTGCGCCCTTACTAGTTAGTATACCATGTTTTATTGTTCTCCGTTGTTCTATTGTATTCCACGTATCTCTGCTTAACCATAGTTTATCTGTTCGTTTCTGTATTCCCAATACCTCTTTGGCTGTTTGTTTGAAGATATTTTTGCATCTATCCCACATCTCTTCCATGTTTGTTTCTTCTTCTTCAACTGATGAGCTATTTGCTTCTTCCAACTTTTTTCTGTATTCTTCTGTAGTTTCACTTCCTTCTTTCAGCCATTGCATATTGTATTTCACTCTTTGATTATGTGATGGTTCATTTGTTCTTGCTAACTTTATTTTATTTTTGCTCTCACTAACATATGGTCGGATCCCACATCAGCTCCTCTCATAGCTCTTACGTCTAATAATGAGTGTTTCCAATTTTTATCTATTACGATATGGTCTATCTGATTTTTAGTTCTCCCATCCGGCGATATCCATGTGATTTTGTGGATGCTTTTATGAGGGAACACACTACCCCCTATCATTAGATTGTTCTGGGAGCAGAAGTCTAAAAACATTTCACCATTCTCACTTATTTCTCCTACTGCTTCTTTTCCCATCACAGTCTCTCTTCCCAAGTTATTTGTACCTATTTTGGCATTTGCATCTCCTATTATAATCATTATATCATTCCGGTATTTATCTTGTAAAGCGTAATACGTGGATTGCAGCTGCTCATAGAACTCTTCTTTTATCTCTCTCTCTTTCTCATTTGTAGGTGCGTATATATTCATAATAGTCATATTTCTAAATCTCGTTTTGAAACTTGCTGTTATAATTCTGTCTGAGATAGCTTCCCAATCTAATAACGCATTTGTTGTTGTTTTTTCTTGCATAAGTGCTACTCCACTTCCATGTTTATCACTTTGTTCTGTTTTCCCTGAGAAGAGCAGCGTTTTATCCTCGTCCAATTTCAATTTACCACAGCCTTTCCACCTGATTTCGCTTAGACCTAATATTGTTATGTTGTTCTTGGTCATTTCTCTTGCTACTTGGTGCACTTTGCTTGTCTCGTACATAGTCCGAACATTCCAGCATCCTATATATTTAACCTTTCTCATGTCCATTTTTGTAGCCATAGTTGTCTTCGTTTCATCCTGCCATTTTCCGAGGCTTGTAGAAGTTTCTTTAGCGTTCTTGTGTTTTTATGTGGCCGGGCTGCTAGCCCTGCGCACAACCTTCCTCCTTTCTCAGCCCGGCTTAGGACCGTCCATGGCGGAGTTAATTAGAATTAAGTGATTCATATATAAATATACTGTTATTAGTGACATAAGAAGAATTAAAGATCTTATTTCATTTAGATTATTAAATAGTGACTTTTATTTATTCACAGAGTGATTCATCAAGCAATAAACATTACAGTGGTGTCAGGTGTGGGGTTGTTATGAACAATCTAGTATTTTGTTTATTGCTGTTTCGTAAAATTGGATAATGGCGTCTACGAAGCTATTGGAAGATTTGAAGGTCGCAGAGTTGAAAAATCAATAATGAAGAGGTCGTATTACATTATCAAGAAGATTCTTCAGCATGCCTAATGCTGGCAGAAGATCTTGCGATTCCTGAGCGATACGAAGAAATTGTACCAGCTACAATAGATGGTGAGATTCGAGAAGGGAGTGTCGCAATGCTGGAGCCAAACGATAATGTTCAGCAGGGGATTTTGGTTGCAAAGGCCCTCATAAGTTCAGGAGAAATAGTACCGGTAAGAATAATGAACGTTAATTATTATGCAATAAAACTGAAAGCCGATACTATTTTAGGACGCCTCGCAAGAGTGTCAACTATAAAAACCACCGGACAAGACGTAGAGATAGGACCCAACTGTGACAAACTTTTGAGAGAACTATCCAGTTCAGTACTATCCAAAAGACAACAATTAAACAATCGGCAACGTGCACAAGCAGAAGATCTGATACGCCGATTCCAAGAGATATTCGAAACCAGTGAGGGGCGAAAAGGAAGAACAAATATTGTCCATCACAAAATTGACACCGGCGATGCACGACCAATTCAACAAGCACCACGACGACTCCCGATTGCGAAGAGAGAAGACGCTGAAGTCATCATCCGAGATATGGAGCAGGACGGCATCATTGAACCCTTGAGCAGTCCATGGGCCTTTCCGGTGGTACTTGTGAAGAAGAAAGACGGGTCTACACGATTTTGTGTCGACTATCGCCAGCTGAATAACGTTACCAAGAAGGACAGTTATCCTTTGCCCAGGATTGATGACACCTTAGATACCCTGGCCGGGTCAAAGATCTTCTCGACCCTAGATCTCAAGAGTGGATACTGGCAAGTAGCGATGGATGAGAAAGACCGAGAAAATACTGCATTTACCATCGGCAGTGGATTGTGGCAATTTACAGTTATGCCATTCGGCCTATGTAATGCTCCTGCTACTTTCGAGCGACTGATGGAGACCGTACTCAGAGGACTATCATGGAAAACTTGCTTGGTGTACCTGGACGATATAATTGTGATGGGCAAATCATTTGAAGACCATTTGAAGAATCTGGAACAGGTATTTCATCATTTAAAGAAAGCTGGTTTAAAACTTAGTCCTAAGAAATGCCACTTATTTCAAAAACGGGTGAACTATTTGGGACATGTGGTCTCCGAAGAAGGCGTAGCAGTTGATACAGAGAAAATTAAGACAATTCAAGAATGACCAGTACCTGCGGATAAACATCAGCTACGTAGTTTCCTCGGACTTTGTACTTATTACAGAAGATTTGTTTGTGAATTCGCCAATATCGCAAAACCATTAACCAGACTGACAGAAGAAAATCGTAGATATAGCTGGGATGAAGACTGCCAAGTCGCCTTCGAGCAACTGAAGCAACTCCTAGTTTGAGCATTGATACTGAGTTACCCGAAGACAGAAGGACGTTTTATTTTGGACACGGATGCCAGCGATGTCGGAATTGGGGGAGTCTTGTCCCAATTGCAGGATGGTCAAGAAAGAGTCATTGGATACTTCAGTAAGGTTTTATCGAAGCCAGAAAGAAACTACTGCGTCACAAGACGGGAACTACTAGCAGTAGTCAAGTCCATCAAGCATTTTTACAAATATTTGTATGGCAGAAAGTTCCTGTTAAAAACTGACCACGCAGCTCTAAAATTGTTACTCAAGTTCAAGAATCCTGAGGGTCAGGTCGCTCGTTGGATCAAAAGACTTCAAGAATACGACTTCGACATTGAACATCGAGCCGGTACAGCGCATAAGAATGCTGATGCTCTATCAAGACAACCATGTTCCAATGATTGTCAGCATTGTTCTAAGGCTGAAGCAAAAGCATTCCGGACAACTGTCATTGACGATGCTTGGCAACCACAAGAGATAGAAAAGAACATAGATGGCGACTCAGAGTTGCGAATTATTCAAGAATGGAAGAAGAAAGGAACAAGACCGACATGACAAGAGGTGGCACCGTACTCCCCGACGGTCAAATCATACTGGGCGCAATGAGATTCCATAATCCTGGATGAAGGCGTCTTGAAGCGTGTCCTGAAAGATCCGGATGAGACCAAGAGTAGAGAACAGCTGATCGTTCCTAGAGGTCGGGTTCCGGGGGTCTTGAGACATCTCCATGATGGAGTGAGTGGAGGACACCTTGTGGTAACGAAGACTCCGCAAAGAGTTCGTGAGCGGTTTTATTGGCTAAACTGCAAAGAAGACGTTAGGGAATGGTGCAGGAAATACACTACGTGCGCTTCAAGCAACGGACCGCAGAAACGACCAAGAGCTCCGATGCGACAGTATAATGTCGGTAGTCCATTTGAAAGGATAGCCATCGACGTAGCAGGGCCATTTCCCGAATCAGACGTCGGAAATAAATATATTGTTGTCGTCATGGACTACTTTAGAAAATGGGCGGAAGCGTATGCTCTTCCTAATCAAGAGCTACTATTGCAGACGTCCCAGTGAAGAACTGGATCTGTCGTTTTTGGCGTATCCTTGGAACTCCATTCTGACCAGAGAAGAAACTTTGAATCCACACTTTTCCAAGGGATATGTGAAGTATTGAATATTCGTGAAACCAGAACTACTGCATTACATCCGCAGTCTGATGGAATGGTGGAACGGATGAATAAGACCATCAACAGACACCTGGCCAAAGTTGTCTCTAGTTACCAGAGAGACTGGGACAAATATCTTCATCTGTTTCTTTTGGCCTACCGCTCATCCGTACACGAAACAACCGGACAGACCCCAGCAAGAATTATTTTTGGACGGGAACTTCGGCTACCATGCGACCTAAAGTTCGGCTGCGAACCTGGAGAAGACCTGGCTGGTGAAGATTATGTCATTAATTTAAGGCGTCAGATGGACGATATCCACTCCCGAGTCCGAATGAACATCCAGAATGCCAGCGACCGGATGAAAGAGACCTATGATCTCAAAGCACAAGACGGGGGTTTTCAACCAGGAGACTCTGTGTGGCTTTATAACCCAGGGCGACGACATGGCCTGTCTCCAAAATTACAGACATCTTGGGAAGGGCCTTACGAAGTCATCAGAAGAATTAACGACATAATCTACGAAATCAGACGCAACCCCAAGAGCAAATCAAGAGTGGTGCACTTCAATCGGCTAGCACCATTTGCAGGAGACAATAATGAAGATCCCAACGACGCACGTTCTCGTAAGATCCATGCGCAGGAAGATTCATTTGAGGAGTTCATGAAGACTTTTTCAAGTGGACGTCGGGCTCGATTTGGAATAACTACCGAAGTGCAGCAGGATCTATTCAGGATCCCGGCCGACTACTCCTTGGCCCATTGTGTATCAGGAGATTTGGAGATGTCCCGAGGAATAGCAGCAGTTTTCAAGAAGAAGTTTGGCAGACCAGAACACCAGAAGCCTACAGTAGGGAAGACCATCTGTCTGCGGGACAATACGACAACCAAGGAACGCTATATTTACCACATGGTAACGAAAGATGAATTTCATCATAAACCAACCTACCGTTCCATGTGGGAAACGCTGCAAGACATGCGAGGCCATTTAATGCAGAACGACATCCTGAAACTGGCAATACCAAAATTAGGCTGCGGTCTGGATGGATTAGATTGGAAGATCGTTCGAAATATGATAGAGGTAACAATCCAGAACAGCGGAATTCAAATATTGGTCTGCTGCTTCCACTCAGCAGGCCCGATCGAACCAAAAACTGTCGACTGCTACTTCTACCAAACTACTGGTTGCACCAAGGGCGGCGAGTGTCGATTCCGGCATAGACATGAAGATGTGTTTCGGGACGAAACATTCTTAAGAAGAGGGCAGTGTGACGTGCGGGAGTGAGAGGGGAGCTCGTGAATACGACGCAGTATGGGAAGGGGCTTCTTGTCGCCTCTTACGCCGCGCTCTGAAAACACGGAATATGATGTTTTTGTCGATAGATTCATACATATTATGAGGTCCTGAATAGGAATATGAACTTCTTGATTGTGAAAATCTGCGCGGAAAAGCGTGATTTCGACTTATTCCAAAGTTTGTAGAACTGCAAATACGCAGCACTCTAAAAACACGAAATATGATGTATTTGGTGCTAGATTCTGCCATATAACGCACTTTTAGAGCAAAATCTTCTTCCAGAGCAGATTTACAGAGTCAGACATTTCTCAACGAGACTAAGAAAAAACGCTGATAACTTGTTGGAAACGCAAAATTTTGTGCATTTGAGGACGGATCCATGCGTATTATGTTGTATTGGATAGATTTATGTGATTTGAGATACTTTAAAACTGCTCAGAATGTGGTGATTTTGACTTATTTCAAACTTCATATAACTCCAGATAGCGCTCTGAAAACACGGAAACTGATGTTTTTGTCGATAGATTCATACATATTATTAGGTCTTGAATAGAAATATGAACTTTTTGATCGTGAAAATCCGCGCGGAAAAGCGTGATTCCGACTTATCCCTGAGTTTGTAAAACTGCAAATACGAAGCACCCTAGAAACACGAAATATGATGTATTTGGTGCTAGATTCTGCCATATAACGCACTTTTAAAGCAGAATATTGCTTCTGAGCAGATTTACAGAGTCAAAAATTTTTCAACGAGACTCAGAAAAAACGCTGATAACTTCCTGGAAACGCGAGATTTTGTGCATCTGAGGACGGATCCATGCGTATTATGTTGTATTGGATAGATTTATGTGATGTGCGATACTTTGAAACTGCTTAGAATGTGGTAATTCTGACTTATTTCAAACTTCATATTACTGCAGATAGCTCTCTGAAAACACAAAATATGATGTTTTTGTCGATAGATTCATACATATCATGAGGTCCTGAATAGGAATATGAACTTTTTGATTGTGAAAATCTGCGCGGAAAAGCGTGATTTTGACTTATTCCAGAGTTTGTGAAACTGCAAATAGCACTCTAAAAACACGAAATATGATGTATTTGGTGCTGAATTCTGCCATAAAACGCACTTTTGAAGCAAAATCTTGCTTTTGAGCAGATTAACAGAGTCAAAAATTTCTTAACGAGACTCAGAAAGCACGCTGATAACTCGCTGGAAACGCATAATTTTGTGCATTTGAGAACGGATTCATGTTCACTATGTTGTATTGAATAGATTTATGTGATTTGCGATACTTTGAAACTGCTTGGAATGTGGTAATTTTGACTTATTTCAAACTTCATATAACTGCAGATAGCGCTCTGGAAACACGAAATATGATGTTTTTGTCGATAGATTCACACATATCGTGAGGTCCTGAATAGGAATATGTTCTTTTTGATTGTGAAAATCTGCGCGGAAAAGCATGAATTCGACTCATTCAAAAGTTTGTAAAACTGCAAATAGCACTCCGAAGACATGGAATATGATGTATTTGGTGCTAGATTCTGCCATATAACTCACTTTTGAAGCAAAGTCTTAATTCTAAGCAGATTTGCAGAGTCAAAAACTTCTCAACGAGACTCAGAAAAAACGCTGATAACTTTCTGGAAACGCAAAATTTTGTGCATTTGAGGACGGATTTATACGTATTTTGTTGTATTGAATAGATTTATGTGATTTGCGATACTTTGAATTTGCTCGGAATGTGGTAATTTTGACTTATTTCAAACTTCATCTAACTGCAGATAGCGCTCTGAAAACACGAAATATGATGTTTTTGTCGATAGATTCACACATATCATGAGGTCCTGAATAGGTATATGTTCTTTTTGATTGTGAAAATCTGCGCGGAAAAGCGTGATTTCGACTCATTCCAAAGTTTGTAAAACTGCAAATAGCACTCTTAAGACACGAAATATGATGTATTTGGTGCTAGATTCTGCCATATAACGCACTTTTGAAGCAAAGTCATGCTTTCGAGCAGATTTGCAGAGTCAAAAATTTCTCAACGAGACTCAGAAAAAAGGCTGATAACTTGCTGGAAACGCAGAATTTTGTGCATTTGAGGACGAATTCATGCGTATTATGTTGAATTGAATAGATTTATGTGATTTGCGATACTTTGAAACTGCTCGGAATGTGGTAATTTTGACTCATTTTAAACTTCATCTAACTGCAGATAGCGCTCTAAAAACACGAAATATGATGTTTTTGCCGATAGATTCATGAATATCATGACGTCCTGAATAGGAATCTGTACTTTTTGATTGTGAAAATCTGCGCGGAAAAGCGTGATTTTGACTTATTCCAAAGTTTGTGAAACTGCAAATGGCACTCTAAAAACACGAAATATGATGTATTTGGTGCTAGATTCTGCCATATAACGCACTTTTGAAGCAAAATCTTGCTTTTGAGCAGATTAACAGGGTCAAAAATTTCCCAACGAGACTCAGAAAAAACGCTGATCACTCGCTGGTAACGCAAAATCTTGTGCATTTGAGGACGGATCATGCGTATTATGTTGTATTGAATAGATTTATGTGATTTGGGATACTTTGAAACTGCTCGGAATGTGGTAATTTTGACTTATTTCAAACTTCATCTAACTGCAGATAGCGCTCTGAAAACACGAAAATGTTTTTGTCGATAGATTCATGAATATCATGACGTCCTGAATAGGAATATGTTCTTTTCATTGTGAAAATCTGCGCGGAAAAGCGTGATTTCGACTTATTCCAAAGTTTGTAGAACTGCGAATAGCACTCTAAAAACACGAAATATGATGTATTCGGTGCTAGATTCTGCCATATAACGCATTTTTAAAGCAAAATCTTGCTTCTGAGCAGATTTACAGAGCCAAAAATATCGGTACGAGACTCAGAAAAAACGCTGATAATCCGCTGGAAACGCATAATTTTGTGCATTTGAGGACGGCTTAATGCGTATTATGTTGTATTGGATAGATCTATGTGATTTGCGATACTTTGAAACTGCTCAGAATGTGGTAATCTTGACTTATTTCAAACTTCATATAACAGCAGATAGCGCTCTGAAAACACAAAATTTGATGTTTTTGTCGATAGATTCATACATAATATGAGGTCCTGAATAGGAATATTGACTTTTTGATTGTGAAAATCGGCGCGGAGAAGCGTGATTCTGACTTATTCCAAAGTTTGTAAAACTGCACTCTAAAAACACGAAATAAGATGTATTTGGTGCTAGATTCTGCCATATAACGCACTTTTGAAGCAAAATATTGCTTCTGAGCAGATTTACAGAGTCAAAAATTTCTCAACGAGACTCAGAAAAAACGCTGATAATTCGCTGTAAACGGAGAATTTTGTGCATTTGAGAACGGATTCATGCGTATTATGTTGTATTGGATAGATTTATGTGATTTGCAATACTTTGAAACTGCTCAGAATGTGGTAATTTTGACTTATTTCTAACTTCATATAACTGCAGATAGCGCTCTGAAAACACAGAATATGATGTTTTTGTCGATAGATTCATACATATTATGAGGTCCTGAATAGGAATATAAACTTTTTGATTGTGAAAATTGACGCGGAAGAGCGTGATTTTGACTTATTCCAAAGTTTTTAAAACTGCAAATAGCACTCTAGAAACACGGAATATGATGTATTTGGTGCCAGATTCTGCCATATAACGCACTTTTGAAACAAAATCTTGCTTCTAAGCAGATTTACAGTCAAAAATTTCTCAATGAGACTCAGAAAAAACGCTGATAACTCGCTGGAAAAGAGAAATTTTTTACATTTGAGGACGGATTCATGCGTACTATGTTAATTGGAAAGATTTATGTAATTTGCGATACTTTGAAACTGCTCGGAATGGAGTAATTTTGACTTATTTCAAACTTCATATAACTGCAGATAGCGCTCTGAGAACACGATATATGATAATTTTGTCGATAGATTCGTACATATTATGAGGTCCTAAATAGGAATATGATCTTTTTGATTGTGAAAATCTGCGCGGCAAAGCGTGATTCCGACTTATTCCAAAGTTTGTAAAACTGCGAATAGCACTCTGAAATCATGTAATATGATGTATTTGGTGCTAGATTCTGCCATATAACGCACTTTTGAAGCAAAATCTGGCCTCTGAGCAGATTTACAGAGTCAAAAATTCCTCAACGAGGCTCAGAAAAAACGCTGATAACTCGCTGGAAACGCATAATTTTGTGCATTTGAGGACGGATTCACGCGTATTATGTTGTATTGGATTGATTTATGTGATTTGCGATACTTTGAAACTGCTCAGAATGTGCTAATTTTGACTTATTTCAAATTTCATATAACTGCAGATAGCGCTCTGAAAACATGAAATATGATGTTTTTGTCGATAGATCCATACATATTAAAATTGTTATGTTGGCTTGTGCATGATACGTGCGTATTGTGAGTTGCTCCGTCTAAATCTATATTAGTTGTGGGATAAACATAGAATTATATACTGAAATCTATATCATTATTACTAAAACGTGAGTGCCTATTACTTTGAATAAAAAATTTTTTGTGATACTCTTACTATAAGCGTTATATTTAAAAAATAAATTAAATAAGTGGCAGTTGGGATATTCACTCGTGAGCAAAAGTTTGTATCTTTCTATCTTTTTGCTTAATAATTAATTAATCCGTTTTATTCCTGATCATAAACATGACGTTGTGTCGTGAGTGTAGACGGAACTTGTCTAAGGTCAATTCAGGTGTCAAGTGTTTAGATTGTAAACAATCATATCATGCCGCATGTAAACAAATAAGTGCGGAGCAATTGAAGCTATTTTCCTCAAACTCTGTGGATTGGTATTGCTCGACATGTCGATCTGAAGGTCTCGACACTTCAATTGTCATTGTCATGGGCGAAGATCAAGATGAGCAAGATGAGCATACAGCCAAGAACTTTGTCTCTATTACAGCAATGAAAGAGTTTATGAATTCCTTTAAATCTCAGATTTTAAATGACTTCAATGAGGAATTTAACACTCTGAATTCGTCCGTTACTTTTTGCTCCAACCAGCTCACTGATCTTGAATCAGAATTGAAATCAATTAAAGAAAAAATGAAGCATCTTGACTCACTTCAGCGCGAAAATGATTAAATGAAGCATAAAGTACTGGAGCTTGAGAGTAAAATTGAAAATATAGAACAATACTCACGCAAAAATAATATCGAAATACATGGAGTTCCCGAGAAAAATGATGAAAATGTACTCTCTTTAATCAGCTCAATCGGTGAAGTATTGGAAACTCCTATTAATGCCACTGACATTGATGATTGTCACCGAGTACCACATATTAATAAAAAATCTACCAAGCCTAAATCAATTATAGTAAAATTTCGATCTGCATTACTCAAAGAACGAATAATTGTTAATGGAAGGAAAAATCGCGATTTATTGACAAACTCATTTGGTTCACCTAACATAAGAATTTTTATAACAGAACACCTAACAGCTAAAAACAAAAATCTATTATATCTTACTCGCGAAGCTTGTAAAATCAAAAATTACAAGTATTGCTGGGTGAAGAATGGTAAAATATATGTGAGAAAATCTGAAAACGCGCGAATTCTATTAATTGATCAAGAAACTAAAATATCTTCACTAATCATCTGATTACTGGATTAATTATTTCATTCAAACTCTAATACTCGTATATCGTTAACATGAAACTTTATTATCAAAATACTCGAGGTCTAAAATCCAAAACCATTGACTTTTATAATAATGTTCTATCAACATCTTATGACATCATTTGTTTGACTGAAATGTGGTTGGATAGCAGTATATTCAGTTCGCAACTATTCAATAACAATTTTACATTGTTTCGAAAAGACCGCAACTTTATCGTCACCAACAAAACTCGCGGTGGAGGTGTATGCATAGCGGTCAAATCATCAATTAAGTGCAGAAGAATGACTCAATGGGAAACTGAATGTGAAGAAATTTGGATACGAATTGAACTTTTTGAGAGTGATATTAAATATTCAAACCTTTGTGTCGTGTATTGCCCTCCTGACTGTACATACGAATATTTCGTGGCACATCTTGATAATGCGAGCTCCGTAATTAATTCTACAGATTTATTCTCTAGAACATTAACTGTTGGTGACTTCAACTTGCCTACCATTCGCTGGACACCCGATGACGTTGAAATTCTCCAATGGACTAGATCATCGACGATGAAGGATATGGCATCAAAGGAGATTTATTACGTTGGTTCTTCTCTTATGTACTAAACAGAACTCAGTTTGTTATCTCAAACGGTTTCAAATCTGCTGAAATAGTGTGCACATCTGGAATTCCTCAAGGCTCAGTCCTAGGACCCTTGCTATTCATTTTATTTATCAATGATATATGTTACAAATTGCAATCAAACGTATCTCTATTTGCAGATGACTTAAAACTCTATAGAATGATAGAAAACCAAACTGATTCTAATATTCTCCAGGAAGATTTGAATTTAATTGAAAAATGGTGTGATTGGAACTTGATGTCACTAAATATGCAGAAATGCTGCGTAATCTCATTTCACAACAGAATCAAACCGTCGTTTCACGATTATGTCCTGGGGAATACGTCTTTAATAAGAACGGACATAGTATCTGATCTGGGGGTCATACTCGACAGTTGTTTGTCTTTCAGGCCTCACATTGAAAATATTTGTAAAAAGGCGTGTTCTTTAATGGGTTTTATATTTCGTATAGCAACGCATTTCAACAACATGCTTTCTTTCAAAATTCTTTATTTCACTCTTGTAAGACACATTCTCGAATATGCCTCGGTTATTTGGTCACCTTTTTATCAAATTCATATAAATCGAGTTGAATCAGTTCAGCGTAAATTCACTAAGCTGCTTATGTTCAAACTGCATCCACCCTATAGTAGCTATGATGAAAGATTACTTATGCTCAACATACATTCTTTGTCCAAACGGCGTGTCATCTGCGATATGATGTTCTTATACAAACTGTTAAATGCAAAAATTGACTGCTCCAATCTGTTACTCAAGCTACACTTCTATATTCCGAATATCGCGTAGTCAGAAAATGTTCGCAGTTGTTACGTGTAACAACAACATTCGTTATTATTCTTTATATAATAGAATTATGAGATGTTATAATAGAATACATTCTAACACTCGTATTAATGTGTTCTCACAAAGTCAATCTTCCTTTAAAAGATTTGTAACAAATACTGCTTAATCACATTCTCTATTATTAATTATTTGGTATTTCCTTTCGTCTTTCCCTTATATCCACCTCCCGAATACTATTATTAAGCTTTCCAACTCTCAATACATTCGTACTATAACTTTTATGGATACATTATTGTAAGTATGTAATTGGGCTATATGCCTGTATACTTATGTTATAAATAAATAAATAAATAAATAAATAAATGAATATTATGAGGTCTTGAATTGTAATATTAACTTTTTGATTGTGAAAATCTGCGCGGAAAAGCGTGATTTCGACTTATTCCAAAATTTGTAAAACTGCGAATAGCACTCTAAAAACACGAAATATGATGTATTTTGTGCTAGATTCTGCAATATAACGCATTGTTGGAGCAAAATCTTGCTTCTGAGCAGATTTATAGAGTCAAAAATTTCTCAAAGAGACTCAGAAAAAACGCTGATAACTCGCTGGAAACGCAAAATTTTGTGCATTTGAGGACGTATTCATGCGTATTATGTTGTATTGGATAGATTTATGTGATTTGCGATACTTTGAAACTGCTCGGAATGTGGTAATTTTGACTTATTTTAAACTTCATCTAACTACAGATAGCGCTCTGAAAACACGAAATATGATGTTTTTGTCGATAGATTCATACATATCATGAGGTCCTGAATAGGAATAAGAACTTTTTGATTGTGAAAATCTGCGCGGAAAAGCGTGATTTTGACTTATTCCAAAGTTTGCAGAACTGCAAATAGCACTCTTAAAACACGAAATATCATGTATTTGGTGCTAGATGCTGCCATATAGCGCACTTTTGAAGCAAGATCTGGCTTCTGAGCAGATTTACAGAGTGAAAAATTTCTCAACGAGACTCAGAAAAAACGCTGATAACTTGCTGGAAACGCATAATTTTGTGCATTTGAGGACGGATTCATGCGTTTTATGTTGTATTGGATAGATTTATGTGATTTGCAATATTTTGAAACTGCTCAGAATGTGGTAGTTTTGACTTATTTCAAACCTCATATAACTGCAGATAGCGCTCTGAGAACACGATATATAATGTTGTTGTCGATAGATTCATACATATTATGAGGTCCTAGATAGGAATATGAACTTTTTGATTGTGAAAATCTGCGCGGAAAAGCGTGATTTCGACTAATTCCAAAGTTTGTGAAACTGCAAATAGAACTCTAAGAACACAAAAGATGATGTCTTTGGTGCTAGATTCTGCCATATAACGCACTTTTGGAGCATAGCCTTGCTTCTGAGCCAATTTACAGAGTCCAAAATTTCTCAACGAGACTCAGAAAAAACGCTGGTAACTCGCTGGAAACGCAAAATTTTGTGCATTTGAGGACGGATTCATGCGTAGTATGTTGTATTGGATAGATTTATGTGATCTGCGATACTTTTAAACTGCTCAGAATGTGTTAATTTTGACTTATTTTGATCTGCGCGGAGAAGCGTGATTTCGACTTATTCCAAAGTTTGTAAAACTGCAAATAGCACTCTGAAAACACAAAATTTAATGTATTTGGTGCTAGATTCTGCCATATAAGGCACTTTTGAAGCAGAATCTTACTTCTGAGCAGATTTACAGAGTAAAATGTTTCTCAATGAGACTCAGAATAAACGCTGATAACTCGCTGGAAACACAAAATTTTGTGCATTTGAGGACGGAATAATGCGTATTATGTTGTATTGGATAGATCTAGGTGATTTGAAATACTTTAAAACTGCTCAGAATGTGGTAATTTTGAGTTATTTCAAACTTCATATAACTGCAGAGAGCGCTCTAAAATCACGAAATATGATGTTTTTGTCGAATGATTCATACATATTATGAGATCCTGGATAGTTATATGAACTTTTTGATTGTGAAAATCTGTGCGGAAAAGCGTGATTTCGACTTATTCCAAAGTTTGTAAAACTGCGAATGGCACTCTAAAAACACGAAATATGATGTATTTTGTGCTAGATTCTGCAATATAACGCATTGTTGGAGCAAAATCTTGCTTCTGAGCAGATTTATAGAGTCAAAAATTTCTCAAAGAGACTCAGAAAAAACGCTGATAACTCGCTGGAAACGCAAAATTCTGTGCATTTGAGGACGTATTCATGCGTATTATGTTGTATTGGATAGATTTATGTGATTTGCGATACTTTGAAACTGCTCGGAATGTGGTAATTTTGACTTATTTTAAACTTCATCTAACTACAATAAGCGCTCTGAAAACACGAAATATGATGTTTTTGTCGATAGATTCATACATATCATGAGGTCCTGAATAGGAATAAGAACTTTTTGATTGTGAAAATCTGCGCGGAAAAGCGTGATTTTGACTTATTCCAAAGTTTGCAGAACTGCAAATAGCACTCTAAAAACACGAAATATCATGTATTTTGTGCTAGATGCTGCCTTATAGCGCACTTTTGAAGCAAGATCTGGCTTCGGAGCAGATTTACAGAGTGAAAAATTTCTCAACGAGACTCAGAAAAAACGCTGATAACTTGCTGGAAACGCATAATTTTGTGCATTTGAGGACGGATTCATGCGTTCTATGTTGTATTGGATAGATTTATGTGATTTGCAATACTTTGAAACTGCTCAGAAAGTGGTAGTTTTGACTTATTTCAAACCTCATATAACTGCAGATAGCGCTCTGAGAACACGATATATGATGTTGTTGTCGATAGATTCATACATATTATGAGGTCCTAGATAGGAATATGAACTTCTTGATTGTGAAAATCTGCGCGGAAAAGCGTGATTTCGACTAATTCCAAAGTTTGTGAAACTGCAAATAGAACTCTAAGAACACAAAATATGATATCTTTGGTGCTAGATTCTGCCATATAACGCACTTTTGGAGCATAGCCTTGCTTCTGAGCCAATTTACAGAGTCCAAAATTACTCAACGAGACATAGAAAAAACGCTGGTAACTCGCTGGAAACGCAAAATTTTGTGCATCTGAGGACGGATTCATGCGTAGTATGTTGTATTGGATAGATTCATGTGATCTGCGATACTTTTAAACTGCTCAGAATGTGTTAATTTTGACTTATTTTGATCTGCGCGGAGAAGCGTGATTTCGACTTATTCCAAAGTTTGTAAAACTGCAAATAGCACTCTGAAAACACAAAATTTAATGTATTTGGTGCTAGATTCTGCCATATAAGGCACTTTTGAAGCAAAATCTCACTTCTGAGCAGATTTACAGAGTAAAAAGTTTCTCAATAAGACTCAGAATAAACGCTGATAACTCGCTGGAAACGCAAAGTTTTGTGCATTCGAGGACGGAATAATGCGTATTATGTTGTATTGGATAGATCTATGTGATTTGCGATACTTCAAAACTGCTCAGAATGTGGTAATTTTGACTTATTTCAAACTTCATATAACTGCAGAGAGCGCTCTAATATCACGAAATATGATGTTTTTGTCGAGTGATTCATACATATTATGAGATCCTGAATAGTTATATGAACTTTTTGATCGTAAAATCTGTGCGGAAAAGCGTGATTTCGACTTATTCCAAAGTTTGTAAAACTGCGAATAGCACTCTGAAAACACGAAATATAATTTATTTGTTGCTAGATTCTGCCATATAACGCCTTTTTGAAGCAAAATCTTGCTACTGATCAGATTTACAGAGTCAAAAATTTCTCAACGAGACTGAGAAAAAACGCTGATAACTCGCTGGAAACGCATGATTTTGTGCATTTGAGGACGGATTCATGCGTATTATGTTGTATTGGATAGATTCATGTGATTTGCTTGCGATACTTTGAAACTGCTCAGAATGTGGTAATTTTGACCTATTTCAAACTTCATATAACTGCAGATAGCGCTCTGAAAACACGAAATATGATGTTTTCTTCGATAGATTCATACATATTATGAGATCCTGAATAGGAATATGAACTTTTTGATTGTAAAATTCTGCGCGAAAAAGCGTGATTTCGACTTATTCCAAAGCTTGTAAAACTGCAAATTGCACTCTAAAAACACGAAATATGATGTATTTGGTGCTAGATTCTGCCATATAACGCACTTTTGGAGCAAAATCTTGCCTCTAAGCAGATTTACAGTGTCAAAAATCTCTCAACGAGACTCAGAAAAAACGCTGATAACTCCCCGAAAACGCAAAATTCTGTGCATTCGAGGACGGATTCATGCGTATTATGTTGTATTGGATAGATTCATGTGAATTGCGATAATTTGAAACTGCTCGGAATGTGGTAATTCTGACTTATTTCAAACTTCATCCAACTGCAGATAGCGCTCTGAAAACACGAAATATGATGTTTTTGTCAATAGATTCATACATATCATAGGGTCCTGAATAGGAATATGAACTTTTTGATTGTGAAAATCTGCGCGGAGAAGCGTGATTTCCACTTATTCCAAAGTTTGTAAAACTGCAAATAGCACTCTAAAAACACGGAATATGATGTATTTGGTGCTAGATTCTGCCATATAATGCACTTTCGAAGTAAAATCTTACTTCTGAGCAGATTTACAGAGTCAAAAATTTCTCAACGAGACTCAGAAAAGACGCTATTAACTCACTGGCAACGCAAAATTTTGTGCATTTGAGGACGGATCCATGCGTATTATGTTGTATTGGATAGACTTATGTGATTTGCAATACTTTGAAACTGCTCAGAATGTGGTTAATTTTGACTTATTTCTAACTTCATATAACTGCAGATAGCGCTCTGAAAACACAGAATATGATGTTTTTGTCGATAGATTCATACATATTATGAGGTCCTGAATAGCAATATGAACTTTTTGATTGTGAAAGTCTTCGCGGAGAAGCGTGATTTCAAATTATTTCAAAGTTTGTAAAACTGCAAATAGCATTCTAAAATCACAAGATATGATGTATTTGGTGCTGGATCCTGCCATATAACGCACTTTTGAAGCAAAATCTTGCTTCTGAGCAGATTTACAGTCAGAAATTTCTCAGCGATACTCAGGAAAAACGCTGATAACTCGCTGAAAACGTATAATCTTGTGCATTTGTGGACAAATTCATGCGTATTATGTTGTATTGCGATACTTTGGAACTGCTCAGAATGTCGTAATTTTGACTTATTCCAAACTTCATATAACTGCAGATGGCGCTCTGAAAGCACGAAATATGATGTTTTTGTCGATAGATTCATACATATTGTTAGGTCCTGAATAGGAATATGAGCATCTTGATTGTGAAAATCTGCGCGGAAAAGCGTGATTTCGACTTATTCCAAGTTTGTAGAACTGCAAATAGCACTCTAAAATCACGAAATATGATGTTTTTGTCGATAGATTCATACATATTATGAGGTCCTGGAGAGGAATATGAACTTTTTGATAGTGAAAATTGGTGCGGAAAAGCGTGATTTTGACTTATTCCAAAGTTTTTAAAACTGCGAATAGCGCTCTAGAAACACGGAATATGATGTATTTGGTGCCAGATTCTGCCATATAACGCACTTTTGAAACAAAATCTTGCTTCTAAGCAGATTTACAGTCAAAAATTTCTCAATGAGACTCAGAAAAAACGCTGATAACTTGCTGGAAATGGGAAATTTTGTACATTTGAGGACGGATCCATGCGTATTATGTTAACTGGATAGATTTATGTAATTTGCGATACTTTGAAACTGCTCGGAATGGGGTAATTTTGACTTATTTCAAACTTCATATAACTGCAGATAGCGCTCTGAAAACACGATATATGATAATTTTGTCGATAGATTCGTACATATTATGAGGTCCTAAATAGGAATATGATCTTTTTGATTGTGAGAATCTGCGCGGCAAAGCGTGATTCCGACTTATTCCAAAGTTTGTAAAACTGCGGATAGCACTCTGAAATGATGAAATATGATGTATCTGGTGCTAGATTCTGCCATATAACGCACTTTTGAAGCAAAATCTGGCCTCTGAGCAGATTTACAGAGTCAAAAATTTCTCAACGAGACTCAGGAAAAACGCTGATAACTCGCTGGAAACGCATAATTTTGTGCATTTGAGGACGGATTCATGCGTATTATGTTGTATTGGATTGATTTATGTGATTTGCGACACTTTTGAAACTGCTCAGAATGTGGTAATTTCGACTTATTTCAGACTTCATATAAATGCAGATAGCGCTCTGAAAACATGAAATATGATGTTTTTGTCGATAGATCCATACATATTATGAGGTCTTGAATTGTAATATTAACTTTTTGATCGTGAAAATCTGCGCGGAAAAGCGTGATTTCGACTTATTCCAAAATTTGTAAAACTGCAAATAGCACTCTAAAAACACGAAATATGATGTATTTGGTGCTAGATTCAGCAATATAACGCATTGTTGAAGCAAAATCTTTCTTCTGAGCAGATTTATAAAGTCAAAAATTTCTCAAAGAGACTCAGAAAAAACGCTGATAACTCGCTGGAAACGCAAATATGGTGCATTTGAGGACGTATTCATGCGTATTAGGTTGTATTGGATAGATTCATGTGATTTGCGATACTTTGAAACTGCTCAGAATGTGGTAATTTTGACCTATTTCAAACTTCTTATAACTGCAGATAGCGCTCTGAAAAAACGAAGTATGATGTTTTTGTCGATAGATTCATACATATTATGAGGTCCTGAATAGGAATATGAACATTTTGATTGTGAAAATCTGCGCAAAAAAGCGTGATTTCGACTCATTCCAAAGCTTGTAAAACTGCGAATAGCACTTCTCAAACACGAAATATGATGTATTTGGTGCTAGATTCTGCCATATAACGCTCTTTTGAAGCAAAATCTTGCTTCTGAGCAGATTTACAGAATCAAAAACTTCTCAACGAGACTTAGAAAAAACGCTGATGACTCGCTGTGAACGCAAAGTTTCGTGCATTTGAGGACGAATTCATGCGTATTATGTTGTATTGGATAGATTTATGTGATTTGCGATACTTTGAAACTGCTCAGAAAGTGGTAATTTTGACTTATTCCAAACTTCATATAACTGCAGATAGCGCTCTAAAATCACGAAATATGATGTGTCGATGGATTCATACATATTATGAGGTCCTGAATAGGAGTATAAACTTTTTGATCGTGAAAATCTGTGCGGAAAAGCGTGATTTCGACTTATCCCAAAGTTGTAAAACTGCAAATAGCACTCTGAAAACACGAAATATAATGTATTCGGTGCTAGATTCTGTCATATAACGCACTTTGAAGCAAAATCTTGCTTCTGAGCAGATTTACAGAGTCAAAAATTTTTCAATGAGACTCAGAAAAAACGCTGAAAACTTCCCGGGAACGCAAAATTCTGTGCATTTGATGACGAATTCATGCGTATTATGTTGTATTGGATAGATTCATGTGAATTGCGATACTCTGAAACTGCTCGGAATGTGGTAATTTTGACTTATTTCAAACTTCATCTTACTGCAGATAGCGCTCTGAAAACACGAAATATGATATTTTTGTCGATAGATTCATACATATCATAAGGTCCTGGATAGGAATATGAACTTTTGGATTGTGAAAATCTGCGCGGAGAAGCGTGATTTCGACTTATTCCATAGTTTGTAAAACTGCAAATAGCACTCTCATAACACGAAATATGATGTATTTGGTGCAAGATTCTGCAATATATTGCACTTTCGAAGCAAAATCTTGCTTCTGAGCAGATTAACAGATTCAAAAAATTCTCAACGAGACTCAGAAAAAACGCTGATAACTCGCTGGAAACGAGAAATTTTCTGCATTTGAAGACGAATTAATGCGTATTATGTTGTATTGGATAGATTTATGTGATTTGCGATACATTGAAACTGCTCAGAATGTGGTAATTCCGACTTATTTCAAACTTCATATAACTGCAGATAGCGCTCTGAAAACACAGAATATGATGTTTTTGTCGATAGATTCATACATATTATTAGGTCTTGAAGAGGAATATGAACTTTTTGTTTGTGACAATCTGCACGAAAAAGCGTGATTTCGACTCATTCCAAAGTTTGTAAAACTGCAAATAGCACTGTAAAAACACGAAATATGATGTATTTGCTGCTAGATTCTGCCATATAACGCACTTTCGAAGCAAAATCCTGCTTCTGAGCAGATTTACAGAGACAAAAATTTCTCGATGGGACTTAGAAAAAACGCTGATAACTCGCAAAATTTTGTATATTTGAGGACGGATCAATGCGTACTATGTTGTATTAGATAGATTTATGTGATTTGCGATACTTTGAAACTGCTCAGAATGTGGTAATTTTGACTTATTTCAAACTTCATATAACTGCAGATAGCGCTGTGAAAACACGAAATATGATGTTTTTGTCGATAGATTCATACATATTATGAGATCCTGAATAGGAATATGAACTTTTTGATTGTAAAAATCTGCGAGGAAAAGCTTGATTTTGACTTATTCCAAAGTTTGTAAAACTGCAAATAGCACTTTAAAAACACGAAATATAATGTTTTTGTTGCTAGATTCTGCCATATAATGCACTTTTGAAACAAAAATCTTGCTTTTGAGCAGATTTACAGTCAAAAATTCCTCAATGAGACTTGGAAAAAACGCTGATAACACGCTGGAAACGGGAAATTTTGCACATTTGAGGACGGATTCATGCGTATTATGTTGTATTGGATAGATTTATGTAATTTGCGATTCTTTGAAACTGCTCGGAATGTGGTAAGATTGACTTATTTCAAACTTCATATAACTGAAGATAGCGCTCCAAAAACACGATATATGATGTTTTTGTCGATAGATTCGTACATATTATGAGGTCCTTAATAGGAATATGAACTTTTTGATTGTGAGAATCTGCGCGGAAAAGCGTGATTCCGACTCATTCCAAAGTTTGTAAAACTGCAAATAGCACTCTAAAATCACAAAATATGATGTATTTGGTGCTAGATTCTGCCATATAATGCACTTTTGAAGTGAAATCTGGCCTCTGAGCAGATTTACAGAGTCAAAAATTTCTCACGAGACTCAGGAAAAACGCTGATTACTCGCTGGAAACGCATAATTATGTGCATTCGAGGACGGATTCATGCGAATTATGTTGTATTGGATAGATTCATGTGATTCGCGATACTTTGAAACTGCTCAGAATGTGGTAATTTTGACTTATTTCAAACTTCATCCAACTGCAGATAGCGCTCTGAAAACACGAAATATGAAGTTTTTGTCGATAGATTCATACATATTGTGTGGTCCTGAATAGGAATATGAGCATTATGATTGTGAAAATCTGCGCGGAAAGGCGTGATTTCGACTTATTCCAAAGTTTGTAAAACTGCAAATAGCACTCT